>JANRGW010052625.1:0-46113 GCA_024733675.1 Psilopsiagon aymara
CATATGAAGATAGGATGAGAAAGTTGGGGCTGTTCACCCTGGAGAAGAGAAGGCTGCGTGGAGACCTCATAGCAGCCTTCCAGTATCTTAAGGGGGCCCACAGGGAAGCTAGGGAGGGACTCTTCATTAGGGACTATAATGATAGGACAAGGGGTAATGGGTCCAAATTTAAACCCATTTAAACCATAGGGGAAGTTTAGAATGGATATAAGGAGGAAGTTCTTTACTGTAAGGGTGGTGACGCACTGGAATGGGTTGCTCAGGGAAGTTGTGAATGCTCCATCGCTGGTGGTGTTCAAGCCCAGGTTGGACAGAGACTTGGGCAGCATGAAACCATGCCATGGGAAGTGTCCCTGCCCATTTCAGGGGGTTTGGAACTAGATGGTCTTAAGGTCCTTTCCAACCCTAACTAGTCTATGATTCTATGCTCCAGTTACCCTAATCTAGTTAGATTTCATCCACCACTATTCCAAGTGCCAGTGCTGTTAAGATGTAACTTAAAATAATACATGCATTTAATTAAGTCTTGGAATTTGCTAGCCAGCATACTTTTAAACTAGAAGAGGAAATAAAAACAAAACCAAAAAAACCTGACAAGGCTTCTTTATTCTTCTCCATAAGCAGACACAAAACAATCACTGGAGTAAAATTCAAAATGAAACCAGTTCTTTAATCCAATTATCTCTAGATGGAGATATTGATTACCTTGCATATTCTTACTGTCCTCCATCAGCATTAATGCCAAAAGAATTTCTAAACTGCCGCATGAAAGAACAACAGTGCTAGCTTCAGTCAAGCAATACGACAAAATGATATGTTACACCAGCTGAGTTAAATTCAGCAATCTTCCTGGGAAAGAGATTAATCAATCAACGATTGATAAGACATTAACAAAAGCTTTGGATTTTCAGTGTTGTGCAAACAGACACTTCATTTTTCAGGCCTGTTCACATTTCATCCTAAATTATGTCAGAAAAAACAACAAATTCTTTCCATTCTCTAAACGTAACAATCTTCAGAGAATGAAAAGCATATCATAGGTCTCATCTTGTAGAGACCTAAGTAGGCAACAAGCTTTGAAAATTCTAATGCATTAAGAGGGGAAAATTTCATATTCCCTCCCTTCCTCTCTTTAAAAGAGAGATTAAGACAAGTACAAGCCAGCTGCACTACATAGCAGTTATGATACTATTGTAAAAATGCAGAAATATTTAGATGTCTTGATATAGTCCAGTAATTTTTAAGCATCCATACTAGCACTTGAAAGCCTCACAACTAAGTACAGTGTTCTCAATAGTTCTTCATATTTAATCATTACTCTTACTAGAGAAGTAAATGAAGAAAGTGCCAGTGACTTCCTTTAGTCTGCTGGACTGAAATACTCTCCAGACACAGTTCAGTCCCCTTCTCCTGACTGCTGAAGAATACTCTATAGTCTGAGAAGAACAACTAGCTCTTCCTCTGGCAGCCATCTTGACAGTTTACACTGCTCCATATAGCCATATTTGAAATAAATATCAGATGTCAGAGTTGTAAAAAAAAAAAGTAATAAAAAATAAAAATCACAACAAGTACTGTTTAATTGTGTATCAATTAAGGTAATTAAAATCAACATCAATTAAACCAAATAATGACAACAAAATAAAGAATTTACTAAGATGGTTGTTATGATTTACACCAATTTTACAAATAATGGTTTTACTGATCCCACAGACACAGCACATTAAGAGGTAAGTATCTGCGAATAAGCCTGGCTTTTGAAAAGATGCCTTCTGATAGTATTTTACAAGAGTCTATGAAATTTACAAAGCTTTCTCCTTTAAAAAATTCTCACTCACCCCCTTCCATTAGTCAAACATGAACTGAGGTTCCCAAGGAATCCAAAGAAGTGGAAAAAAGAAACACACTAATAAGCATACCTCTTCAGATTTAGGTAGATATTCAAAATACACAGAAAATGGGGCAGTTTTCTCCTAAATATAGGGAAGAAAAACCTGAATGACTATTTTATGCTTATTAAAAAGAGTCTATAAAACTATAAAACTCATCTGTTAGAATTGAAAGATGAGAATGTGACTTATCTCAGCTTCTATAAAAATCATCTCCAAAACATTTGATGGGATTCTTCTGGGTTCTGAAACCTAACCTGATGCAAGTTTTTCCAGCTGCACTTTAACTTCAGACAGCAGTCAGAACAGATCCTCCCCGCAACTGTTATGTGCATCCAGCCACTAAACTTAAATCCCATTGATCTCATTTCCAAGATACTAGAACTGCTAAAGAGCAAAAACATCCCAAAGAAGAAGTGATTCAAAATTTTAACCACCAGGCAAAATGGGAGAATTTGGAGTGGAAAAATAACAGGAGCTGAACTAATGCAGCCTACAAACCAGAACAAAACGATAAATGTTCTTCATGGATCCTGATGAACTGTAGAAACGCTGCTAAACATATAATGAAGTTCTGAAGCTTGAGGATGGTAGGTTTTGGAGTGTTTGCTTTATTTTAATGGCTCCTATGAAGATATTAAGGCCACAGTTTTCTATTGCTATGAAGAAACCTCTACCTTAGAATAAGCAACCACATGAACAAAAGCAATTGCTTCTACCAGAAAAGGACAAGATTTCTAAGCTACTGGCATACAGTAATTTGCTCTTTTCCCAATATCCTAACCAGCTACTGCTTTAAAAGACTTTTCTGATGCAGGAACAACTACAGAAAAGGTCCACTTTTTTCGATACATCTGGAACCTCTGAGCACTTGCAAGAGCTGATTTTTGCTACATCTCATATCAAGTTGTCTTATACAAACTTAAAGCTTCACATCATGAACAAACCTAGAATGACAAACTTAAGTATCAATGCAAACCACATGGTTTTGCAGCAGTCTCCTCTTGCTAAGCCTAGCACCCAGAAAGGGATTATGAATGAGCAGTTCTGATATGCAAGTCTTTTTTCAAAGTATTCAGGAAAAAAAAACCCAAATCAAAAACCCAAACCAAAACAGGTCTTATGTGCTGGTTTATACTAAACCAACATGAATTGCCTGTGAAAGGCTCAAAAGACCTCTTTCCTGTGCCTTTGTCTACATGTTACGCTCAGTCGCTGTAACAGTACAAGAAAAAAATACAAAAATGACTACCCAGTCCAGCTGTGGTTCTGTCTCACCAAGAACGCACATTATAACAGATCAGCAAGAAAACAGCAGATTACTAGACAATGAGACAAACCTAGTCTAAATGTGAACATAAACACTAATATAGTGACTAGCCTTCAAAACTTGGAAGTTTAAATTCATATTTGCAGGGTCAAAGCATATAGGACATGCAGTGCTAAGGTGGAAGGAGATACTAAAACCAAAATGACAACAGTACATAAAGACTGCCAAAGTATTACCAAAAATTGGAACAATAGATAAGTGGAAGGCAAAGAATATCTGAGTGCTGAAGTATGAAGTAGCAAAGAATATACATGCTTCTATGTGAACTGAGGTTTTTTGCTGTCATTTTACCACAGAAAAGAACAAACAGTCATGAAGCAAACATTATTTTCATCACTGTGTACTAGTCAGGTAGAAAGTAAAAAAAAAAATCAGCTTTTCCTTTACACTAAACTATTGTTGCAGGGCATAAGAGAGCACTCATGAAGTACGAGGAGTTGCATTATGCTAAGGAACTGGACCTCAGATCAATATAAGCTATTTTTAATACCTTCTTCCTGGTTTTGGTACTGTTTTCTCTTTTCCATGATAGCTAAATGACAGACATCCATTTACTGAAAGTGAATTCCACATAAGAGATCCCTTCTTAAGAAATTCCTCTGGAAACATCATGGTTTACCCTTTTAGTGAATACTTATCAAGCCTTTATCCTAAGTAAAAATAATGTTTCTCTCAAAGTTTTCATTGTCTATACGAACAGCTGGAAATTATGCTAATTTTGAGCATACTCTGAGGACACTACTTCCAAAAACACCATGCAGCAGACACAATAGCTAGGCAATATGTAGCTACCTATTAATTAACATTTATTTTCATCCACCAAGTTTTATCACATAAATACTCAGCTTCAAGGATTAACCTAAAGTTATATAGCTTCTATTTATGTACATATTTGTCTTTAAATAGGAAAAAACCTGCAACCTTAAAAGTATTTTCAAAAAATGGTCTCTAAAGAGAATCGTTACAGACAAGTTATAATCACATCAGGATGGGCCATGCTCTAGAAATATCTGGTAATAAAGAAACAGATGAGAAAAACTTTTTAAAGAGTACATATAAAGATTTCACTTGTCCACTTACTGGGAGAACCATGAAGTGATCAGAAACATTAGCTATTTCAAATGGACTGTAGAATTGCAACAAATTGTAACTCATATGGTCTTAAATTCCTAACTGAAATCCCTTAGTAGCTGATTTACTAGTTTATTCTAGTATCTATTCTTTATGAAACACTACATATTAACAATGATTGTTAAGCACATATCTGGAAGCATTTAAAGTACTTCTTGAAACACTAATTTGCTATGTGTTCCTAGACACTTATAGAGGCTTCAGAAATCAACATGTAGTATCAGCTCTGCCAGAATTTGGTAACCGTCACGATAATCTTGAAAGGTAGAAAACCAAACTAAATTAACTTCCCAATATTCACCATCATTTAAAGGGAGTGGCAGTTCAACAATTATAAGAAAATACAAAATAGTCATAAATTCATCAACTTTGATAACTATTACCAAGCTTAAAGGAGGAAAAAAAAACCTTATAAAAGCTTCAAAGGAGCTATTCTCTTACTGCCAAGACTTCAGTTACAATTTGGTTTTACAAAAGTGTAGTCTGTACAAAAACTTCATAATTTCATACACATTAACTACATTTCATGATTCATACCACACTTAGGACCAATAAACCCAACTTTTCTCAGCCTATGCTCTTAAGTCCATTATATTAAACCACCCAGTCCATCATATTAAACCAACCAGAAATGTTAATAAAACGAATTTTAAGTGAAGATACAGTTTGCTTGAGTGTCTTGAGTGCCTGAGTGTCCTGCTGTTTCCATCTATTGTACTCATACCTCAAGAAAATAGAGACAATTGTTTCTTCTTTCTGTTGCATGCAACATTTTATATCATTGGGTTACAGACCAACGATGATTTCATGCTAAGTTTTTTTCTACATTTATCCTTCTATTAAGCCATGCAGGAAGCATACAAATACACGAATGCATGTTAGCAGAGAAACTGTAAAACCAGAAAGTTGAGGTCAAGAACTGAAAATCGGCTACAACAGCAAGACTATGGTCCTACTTTAAGAAATCCCACATGAAGGAGCTCGTATTGATTTGCATTTGCTTACAGAAACCCTAGAAATTGTGAATATACAAATAAGACATTAAATAAAACCAACCCCACACATTCCCCTCAAAACTTTTCAGCTATCACAAATAAAAGCTCCTGAAAAAACAAGTATTTTGAAAATTTCTCAATACTTCATGAATTTTCCTAATTCCTTTAGCAATTTTCAAGTGAAACTTTATATGTAAATAAAAATACTGAGATATTTATAATGTGCATCTAATGATTGTATGCGTACACACATACGTGTGAGTACCATACACATATGTACATGTATACAGGTACTCACATGCATACAGACAACAAACCATGAGTACAACAGAGGGGTTTTAAAAGCAAAACAAAACAAAACGTCTCCTTTAACTTGAACAAAAGTGTCTTTTTAAACAAAACTACCGAATAACAATAAATAAATATACTGAGCAACCTGACCAAAACAGGTAATTGGGCTAAATGACTCCTTTTACCCAAGATATCAACTCACATTCCCCATCTTCTCCAGTATCTTTGTCTTATTTAATATCACAGGTTGCTCAAAACAATGCTCCGTATATTGCAACTAACTTTCAATGGTTACTAATCTGCTTCTGAATTTACGTGGAAAACGGGACACACACAAAAAAAAAGGAACATGGAAACAACAATAGAAACTAACCTAGTAATAACATCCACCAGAAAAAACTTCTAATCAATATCACATATATGAAGTTAAAGCTTGGGAAAAAGAAACAACAGAATAGCTCAATAGCTTGAAAGTAACAGGAAAAGAGAAACAAATAGGATAAGCAAAGACATTACACATACATTCAGGAACAGAGGTGTCAAAGGAAACTGAAAGAGACTTAAGGTAATGATCTTTTTATATTGGGCTCTTATCAGGCAGAAGACCGTTGGAAAGCATGGTGTCAATAGCTTGACGCTGTTTGCTAGCAAGTGGTGAACATACAGAATGGTGGTATTTCTATTTTAACACTACATATTGAAAAGTGTAATTTAAATAGGATAGTAGGGGTAAATTATCTGTACTACAACCTTCCATCAAGCAACTCAAGGCAGGGTAAGAACAAAGAAACAAAAATCTAACCCATTTTAAACCTTTTAAATACATCTCTCAGAATTCTCTAGCTAGAGCAGTAGCTTCAAGATCCAATGACTATTTACTAGCAACTGACAAAAGGCTTTTTTATCATTCAAAGTTAATTTCTTCTTATTATTTAATACTAAATATGTTGCCCCTCTCCCATCTTACGTATTCTAGTAGTGTTCCATAAAGATACATGAAGCAAACATGATCCATGCGACAAAATATGGGAATGAAGATGTCCTTCGTCAAAGTGATTTTCAACCAATTATTTTTTGAATGATTCCAGTTATTCAAATAAATGACAAAAATAAAGTAAAAAAGTTTAAAATATGAAAATAAAAGATTAACCATTCTTTTTACGCTTATGGACAGAAACTTAGAATACATTGTTGCTTTTCCTCAGTAAACATGAGAATGTCAACAATGAAACTTTAATTATAAAAAAAGAAACAACACAAATACACATACTTATGACTTTAAAATGAGGACATAAGAAAATATGTTATGTAGGATTAGATATACAGCTTGGACTGACTGTAACTTACATAATGCAATGGGGGATTATTTTAGGAGAAGACTTCTGACGTTTAATTACTTATTTTAGAAAGAATATTTATAATAAATGTTTAAATAAAAGGCTTGCAAAAGTATGCAAGAGATGAATAGCAGGAAGGATACCACTCTCACAGACAGCATAGAATCTCTTAAGCAAGGCCAACTTGTGTGACAGCAAAAGTAGTAGAACTGGGGAATTAAATGGAGAAAAACCAAACCCAGGAAGAAATGGCATGTTTTACTCACAGAACTCCTCCTCCAGGAGGTTTGCGTAAATTTATCAGCATACGTGCATGCTTCCCCTGTCGGTTTTTGACTGTCTTTCTGGCAGTTAGATCTAGTAGCCTTAATCACCCCCAAAAAAGCAAAAAAAAGAAAGGAGAATTTGTTAGAAAATAAGTCTCTTAGAAAAACACATTCAAGGCCCAGTGTTCAAATACCACTTAATACTTGACAGTTCAGCATAATACAAGTAAACTGTAGACACTAGTATTCACAGTGCTGTACAACTGCTTCGTTTCCCAAAGTATATTTAGAAATAATCTAGAATAAATTCTGATTTTTGGAAAGTGTTTTTTAGTCACTTAAGTTTCTGAGGCACCATATTCTTTAAGTTGTCATTCAATAATTACACACTAGAACACGCAGAAACAGACTGCTAGCTGAACCTTCACAGATCGATGAGTGATTCTAAACAGAACCCAAATCTACCTTTGTTATAATGCAAACATACAGAAAAAATTAGACATCTAGCCCTGTAAAATCCTTCATAAGAATTACCCATTAAAGTTACACTTTGCAGCGCACACTTGGGATTTCATTAAGCATTTCGCATTACACTTACAAGTTGATGCTCTAATTGGTTGATTGTTTCATCCTTTTTCTTCAGTTCATCTTTAAGCTGCCTGATCTCATCCAGCAGATCATCCATCTGCAATAGAAGAGTGGGCAATACGGAGGGTTCTATAAGGGCTAGACAATCTAAATCTACACCTCTACAGGACACATTGTATCAGATGTTCATGGAGGACTGGCAGTAACATTAGCGCATGCTTTCCTTCTGTTCATGTGGTGAGATGGGCTGTAGGCATACAAGCTGAAGAATGATGAAACTCGACTAGAAGTCTCTGTAAGAGACTGAGTTGAGCTGACCCAGTAGATTTTCAGAGTAAGTAAATCAGCTGTATTTTTCACACAGTAATTATTCTGTTGTACAAGAAACTGGCATCAGGTAGATGAACATCCCTAGCCACCAAACTATGGTCCTCATTATCCAACAAGAAGATACACTGAAGGTTAAAGGTTAAATGAACAACTACTTAAAAATCATTAATATAAACCAACAGAAACAAGAAAAAATCATTTAGAAACATGTGCAAACAGCACAACTGATTTGAATATATCCTACTAAAAACTGTAGACTTTTTCTGTTTGGTTTTTTTTTTGTTTGTTTTGTTTTTATTGCTGTTCCTGTTGGGTTTGGGGTTTTTTTTACAGTTTTTTATCACAAGGTCATTTCAATGTATTTTTCAACTGTGCCATTAAATTATGGCTAGGGACACACTTCAGTCTAGTAGAATACATCTACTGCTTCAGTTTCACCAAAGATTTTATTAGTTACTGCTTTAGAACAACACTCAGACCAGTTTGTTGTGAAATTTCCAAACCGTATCCCAATATCAGTTAAAGAAGTGACAACTCAAAATGTCAGTTAATTCTAGCATTTTTTTGTTAAGAAGTTAAAAAGCAATAATTCTTCCTGTAGGACTTAAGACTAAGATTCTAAGAGTTTGAGGGAGATGACTGTAGACTCACAGGCAAAAGAAATACATCAGACAACAATTAAAGAGAACAGAAAGGCTAAGTGTTAACAGGGTTAACAGAAAACAGGGTTGCTAAAAGACGATGTATATGGATCGACAGCTTTGGCAAGCCTCTTAAACCCTGAAACAGGTTTTGGACAGATAGATGACTGTCCAACAGAAATAAGTGTTCTTCACCGTCAAGAAGTACTTCTACTTCAAGTGCATCTTCAGCAAGTATTGTTCCTCTCTCATAAGAGCAGGACCAGTGATCTTTCTATACTGACTTTACAACATGAGCCAAGCAATGCTAGAAAACCTTACCACTGTAGAAAGCACAACATCACAAGCCTGTGACCATAAACAATGACACTTTTTGGAACACCCATTTTGATTGCTTCTCCCTTTAATACCCATTCTAAAAAAATAAACTCATCTTTGACTGTGGAGTTCACGTTGGTTATATCTGCAATTCCTGCATTATCTCAGGGCAAACCTACTTTAGATTAAAGATATTTCAAACCGAAGTCTACTACTAATGTAAGGAAACAGAGTAAGTAACTAAGTATCGTAGGATTCCACTTTAAAGCAAAAAATATCTTTTCAAATTCTAACACTTATCAAGTAGGCAAAAAATTTTTGAAAGAAGTTACTCTGTTAACTCCCACATGACTATTACAAACACCAAAAGATAAAGTTATGTTAATTATTTAAGCTGTGCTAGCATTTGTAAGTATGTATTTTAAAAGTTCAAATAAACCTATTTTAACATAACTGGAAAGATTAAAGTGTTTAAGAAACACTGCCTAGTTATACACATTTTTGGATTGTGTTTCTTAAACACAAACAGGTTTGTATCTCTTATCCTGTAAATAGGCGTCATTTACCTTAAAAGTTGTCTCAGATTCTTGCAGTTCTGGGCTTGATGGAACTGAGAGTCGAATATCCTGGAGTGACACATTTTCATCATTCTATCAGAGAATACAGCCAAGAACAATACATCAAATTAGTTGCTGAAAGAAATCCCTTGCAAATTTGCTTTCAAAGATGGAGACACATCACCTCTCTGTGGAACCAGTTACAATATCTGACCTCTGCCACCATGAATTTCCCTTTTACTTTCCCCTCTCCCCCCCAACAGGACAGCCTCCCTTGCTGCAGCATACATACAGTGTCCAAACAAGGGTCACGAAGAGCCTTTCCTCATAAAGCTAGAGGAACAGCTGCAGCTATATCAAAGTATGGTGATTTTGCACAAAAATCTGGCACAAACTGGCCATTGTGTTCAAATGTGTTATATGAGGAAGGAATGGTGATGCTATGTGATTTCAAAAGCTTTGGTTTCTTTAGTATCCATTCAAATGATGTCTGAGCAATATCAAAATATACAGCCAAAATATTTCAGCTAGGAATTCTTAACTAAAAAAAGCAACATTTGCTACTGTGCAGACTAATACAAAATGAATTCACAGCCACATCAGAACTAAATGTCAATTATAAAAATTGTAGCTACACAAAAGTATTCTTTCCCCTGCTATGACAGCCCTGAATTCTGAAATTAAGCACAGCAAGTAGAAATCAAATTAACAACCAAAGATACCGAAAGATGATTGCATAAGTATGTCCTGAAGCACTTTACACTCCCATGACAAACACATACACACAGCCATTACGTGCAGTACTCAAACCTGTGGAACTCAAATCTAGTAGGTTACAGAGCCAAGTCACAGACTGAACAAACTGATGGTTTATTCTTGTGATATGTTCTCAGGTTTGTCCCATGACGTCCTGACTAATCACTGCGATATCAAACTACACTACAGTTATCTTTTTGGTCATGGAAAATCATAACCCTATTTCCTTGGTTTAAAAAAACTTATTTCCCCCCACCTCCCTCTCTATCCATCTCCACCTGCTATCTCCTTAAATACAAAATAAATGATTCTTCTAGCTTCTATTTTTTCAGGTTCTCAGACTGAAGCATCTTTACCCAACAACTTCACTGACTAACACTGAATTTTCAGAATATGAGAGTAGCATGTTCCAAAACCTGTCTAAAAGCACTCTGAGCCCGAGACAGCAACTCCCCAAAATCCACAAGAGGAAAAACTGCTGTTCAAATGGTAAAGGTCAGTTAAGGGAAAAACCAACAATAGACCTATATATGTTCTTTTTGAGATATCTTCTTTGCTTTTTAATCCAAAAGAAATACTTCTTACAAATTTAACTAAATTGCAGAGAAATATTGAGATTGTCCAGATGCAAAAAAGCAAAAAATTAAGATGAACTTTTAACAATTCAATTTTTACTTTTTCATACAGTCACCAATTACTTGCAACCAAAATATACAGAACCATCAGCAGTCTTAAATGATAAGAATACCAAGAACTATCACACAGTTCCAAATTGCTTTTATCATACTACAGACAGTTAATTTAATTTCACTTTAATTTTATAATTTGCAGTTATTTAGTACGGGTTTGTTTCTAGTTGGTTTGGTTTTTGTGTTGGCTTTGGGGTTTGGGTTTGGTTTGTTTTTTCTGTTATTGTTGTTGGTTGGTTTTTGGAGGGATTTTGCTCTTTGTTTTTAATTCTTGGCTTTTTTTTTTTTTTCTTTTAAATGCCATTAATTGTGACAGCAGTCAAATTTCAAGGCTTCTGCCTCTTTAGCATAGCAAATATTTCAGCTTACACTGTCCAACACACAGCTGGGTTCAATTCACAAGCAGCAGTTTGTCCCTTCTGAGGAGATCACCAGCCAAGTGACAGGCTGACAAAGCAGCAGTTTATAGTCTATGCTATGAACAACTTCTAATAAAGTAATTTTAAATAATTCACACAATAATAAAGAAAAAATACCATTTCAAAAATATTTATAAAATTCTACAGGAAATGAGTAATTCGAATCACAGAACCATTTACAGATTAACATATATTTTGTTCTACTTTATATAAAATAACTATATTTCTTACATTTTACAATTCATCAATATTTTTTCTTTTAAATAACTATTCATGCAAACATACACACTCAGAAAAAAAAGCTACATCAGATGGTGTCAGTTATAACTGCGAAAGACTAATCAAAGGAATGTGAAAACCACAGAAGAGGACAAATTGTTTCAGGCAAAAGCCTCTTCCATGGCTTTTAAAAGCTCTGCCACTGATACCTCTGGTGTACCTTTTATTCTCATTAAAATGCATGTATGTGGAGCAATCAAACATTCTACAACAGGAGGCTAAGACCTTATTGCAAAGAAAGCTAGTACGCTACTATACACTGGTGATTGTGATTCTCTGGTGATTTAAATCAAGTACTCCAACAATATACCTGACTAATATTCACTAGCAAAGCAAGAACCAAGTTCATTGCATCAACTCCCTTACCACTGTCTTAATTATCTTAACACACATAATGCACATAAGTCAACAGAAATAAAATTCAGTTCTAACACTATCTGTGGGACTTTAAGAATCCCATTGTGAACAAATGCTAAGATTAATTTATGGTCTTGTTTGGCTTTTTCTTCTCCTTTTGCTAAAATGAGACTGAGGAGGAAGAAATCAGCAGAATAAAGGCTATCCATGTACAAAAAAACCCCAAAAAACACCCAAATAAAATAAACCCAAGGATTCGAATTTGCAAATAGACAACAGAATTAGAAGATAAAGGCAACTGGTTATACGCATGTGCTATTTTTGGTAGCCTAGAATCATATGCTAAGATATCATCAAATTTCAGAAACTTGGAAAGAATGTATACTTTAAACCTTTAGGTAAAATGACAATAAAAAATATCATGACATTGCAATAGGTACTATAAAATGCTGATACTAGTTGGTTTTTACCTCATCAACATTTTTATAATAGTATAATACATTATTTATTACAGTATAATTACAACTTCAGAGGAGCCCCACTAGCCTCATTTGTGCCAAACATAAAAGATGTTTGCAAAAACAAGAATTCAGGACAGTCCGTCATATTAAAAAAAAAAGCTCATGAAATGCAATGAAAAAGTATTGCTTATAAGCAGCAACAAAACATTTTAATTGCTTTAGCAGAAAATGGCTTTTGCAAAACAGCAGTATTAGAAGGAAGAAACCGTTGTCAATATTTTTAACTATTTCCTAAATTTAAAATATTGCAATAAATAACGTCAACCTCATACATTCTGACAATCCCAGTACAGTTATTTTCAGCCATTACTTGCAGTTTAGGCCTCAAAATAACTTGCAGTATATAAACTGACAGAGGACTAATGTTGCAGACGCTCCCATTTAATTAGTTATCAAGGAATAGTCTTCAGTTACAGGTTTGATTATTTTAACCAGATATAAATTCATATATACATGTATTTGCATAAAATGCTTAGTCAAAAACATTACTCATTTAAGAAACAGTCAAGTACTATGGCAGTGACTCATTATTTCATAGTCCTTTTCTTGCTGCTATGCTTATCAGCAACCCATTTCAGTCACTCCTTGCCTACAGTGATTTTCAACTCAATCACATTTACTGGAAAGGTTTTGCTGGACTTAAGTCAACAGCATACACTTCAGCTTTTGTCCAGGTGTGGGCGATCCCCACATAACAAACTGAGGAAATCACATGCCTCATATTTTAAAGTGGCTTATAAAGTTATAGCAAACCTGGAGTCAGAAGCCATTACAAAATACCTCTTCACACTTGTCTTGTCTACAAAAAGTTAGTGTAAAGGTTTCTATCCAGAGCAACCTATTAGTCTTGGAGTATTCTAAAAGAGTTTGAAGGGAGTTTGTGTGTGGATTCCACCCCCCCAGGCTACCTGTTCCCTTTATGAAGTTATTAGATAATTTAAGATTATTTTCTTGGTGGGGTATTTTATAACGGTTTCTGCAGTGGTTACTAAATATTTGTACCTGATACAAAGTGCCTATGTAACAAATCCAAAGGACCTGACTATCAAAGTAGTCAGATTTCAGACTGAATATCATTTCAGCTTCATATTTCTTTTCAAAGGGGATCTACTCAGCACATTAGCATCATCATCTTAGTTTTTTAGAAACCAGTCTATTTTACCGTTTCAGGACAAACCCAGTGAAAGCTACAGATACAGCTGTTAATTGTACATATAGGTAAAATACGTAAGAATCCTTTCTTCCCTAAGTGATAACACTGTCATGCACCTTATTTCTCTGGATAACTATTTTTCTACATTTCAAACATTTTTACATACCCGTCTCCAAATCTTACATGTCCAAGGCACTTCTCAAGTCTACATATATCATTTTTAATTCATCCCAAGATCATGACTCAAAATTATGGGATTAACCTTCCATCATGGCTGTCACAAGTACAGCACAACTCACCCAAAGAGCCACATATTGAAACTTACATTTTTGAGTGGCTGTATTTAATATGTCCTCACGCCGGTATTTTGTGTGAAATATTCAGTATAAATGACATACATATATGCTGTGCTTGCTTTACCTTCCCAAACTCCCAAAGAACTGACTTGCACTTCATAAATAATAATCTGCCGCTATAGTGTTTAGTATTTGGCTTACCAAAAGTAGATATATGTATTTAGTCATGAATAGCCTAATCAAAAACCTCACTACCTTTCTAGCCTACTGTGCTGATTACATACAGCAGCAGTTTACCTACTACCGATTGCTGGGCTTTGAGCATTGCAGTATTTTTGCTAATAAACAGTTCAGCAGAAAAAAAAAAGCCACACCAGCTTGTAACCCTCAGCAGTTACATGTTCTTGTCTTCTGAGCCTCTATTTTAAAAAGACAAAAAAAATCCCCACAAATTGTCTGTGTGAGGCTGTTGTGAGTCTCAGTTCATGGTGTCCACTATTGAGGCATTAGGCTCTAAGAACACACCCTCCCTCCTTTGACACTACATAATTTTTGTTCCAATTGTATTTCTGATTTTGTCAGTGGAAAAACATCTCCAGTATTCTTGGCTACCATAGGAAACAAATGGTCACATTTCTAATAGGCACAATCATACCCTTTAAGTAGCCTCTAGGTTGATTTGCTTTTTGTTTCACTGTTCTGTTTTAGTACCTTATTTTTAAGGCACAAACTTATTTTCACTACGTTATCCTGTTAGAAAAAGAATGGAAGTATACCTAGTATAAAGAGAATACCATACAGATACTTTTCAATGCTAATTTGCCTATGACTCCAAAATGTCTCATGGACTTTTTTTTTTAATAGCTAAGCAGTTTTTGTAGCTGAAATGCCATACTTCTCGTGGAGTCTTCCAGCAGCTTACCAGCTCCCACAATTTGTCAATTTTCAAGGTGAAATGAAAAAGCTCCTTGAAAGGTTGTAACAATTCAGTGACATCAAACAGTAGAAAGGTTAAATTTAAGCACTTCCAATAGAGAAGACCCTGTAGGATCTACTCAGCTTCTTGTCAAAACACACAAAGAAGATGAAAAGAATGAGAAAAACAAATAGCTTAACTTCTTCTTCTTAAGAAGAAGCTATTAGCATTGACTTGCAGAACGCAAGTTTGATAAATGGGACTGATTTTAGCATTTTTTAATTTTTATTTTTTTTCTCCCAGCTTTTTAGGATCATATTAAGGATATACAATGTTTTATAAATAAAAGCTTGTGTTGACATCCACTGATATTTTTCTTTTATTTAGCATTATTTCCTTAGAGAAGCAAAACAACTATACAATATTTAATATTTTTTGCAGTGAGTAAAGTGGTGAAAAAGCAGAAAAAGTACTCATTTAGATGGCAGTAAAAAGTGTACATTTTCTTGAAACACTGTAATTCAATGTATAATAGAAATTACAGTATCTTAATAAGCCTGAACAGAATAATACCTCATCTAGGCTCACTCTCAAATGTACGCCACTGCTTCTGTGCCATTTAAACAGCTCACCTGGCGCAGTAATCTCTTCAGTTTCAATAACTGAGTTTTTACAGCTGTGCAGTCCTGGACCATGTGCCGAAGGGTCATTTCATCAAGCATCACAGTAGTCTCTGGTAAGCCCACCACCTGTCTAGGAGCCTGGTAAAAATTTGGTGCTCCATAGCTTTCAAAGTGACCAACAGGAGATTCTAGGTAGTTTGATCCCCTAAAACAAACAAAAACCAAACAACAAAAACCACCCAGAATGTTTTAAAACCACAGCGATTGCAAGCTAGAGCTAGAGAGCATATAGCAAAAAAAGAAATGTTATGTAATGTGGGCAATATTCACACACCGTTGCATACAGTAGAAAATAAATAAATCAGAAAATGCCTATGCTATTCCACTTAAATACTGGGCTTTATTCCCCACTCTGCATACATCTCTTGCGGACTAGTAACTCCAGTGTCCTAAAAAATACTGCTATAAACTGTCATCCAAACTAGCCTATAAGAATCATAGGATTACATTTAATTTAAAAGCACATGAATAAGTAAGAAGCTCTCTAAACTTACAAAATGCAAGTAATAAGACAGAGTAATGTTTTCCCATAGAACACATGAGAATTTAGTCAAGCATTTATAATAACATATAAACACGAGTGAATATGTCTGGATTAAAAACCTTGACAGAAACAAAAATATTGAAAAGAAATTGTTATCAAACTCAGTGATGCTGCCACTCAGACATGTACTTACACAAAACTATTCTGAAAATGTCTTGTACTTAGTATCACTTGAGACTCGTTAGTCCCAAAATAGGTATTTCATGACAGTATTTTAATTATTTGCAATAAAAGAGAAGTTCTTTACCTGTTTAAATCATTTTTACCATGGATATAGTGATCAGTATGGCCAAGATGATAGTGATCCTGTGTACTCCATCGCTGCTGTGTTGCTCTTTTCCAAAATCCCTCCTGATGTTGCCTGGCATTTCTGTCTTGTCTATCATAACGGCTCATATTTTCACATTCCTCTACATAAAGTTAAAAAAACAACAACAAAAAAACCCCCAAAACAAACAAACAAAACAAAACAAAAAAAAATGGCAGTTGTAAAATTTGTTCCCAAGACCTTGTAAATAAAATATTGAGTATGTACTGGTAACAGATGCAGTATAAAATCTGTGGGGTTTTATTTTCTTTAACTGATCCAAAACATGCATGTATTTTAGAATTGTCAAGCAGATTTCTGTAACAATGCCACATTTCTACCAGCATATGAACTTGTTACAAGAATAACAGTAACCTGTAGCAGAAACTACAGAAATCAACCTTAACAGTACTTTCAGTTTCAGCAGAAAACCATATGGAGGAGGTAGAGCTATGGTGAAGAAAAAAAAAAAAAAAATCCAAGAGTAATGTTTTCCTGTCTTTCTTACTGACAGACCTTCAGGACTTTAAAAAGTTCAAACAACACACAGAAAAAGATGACATTTTAGAAAAAGGCCAGTACTTCATTCCAAACAGAACAGTTTCACTTTTAAAAATACATACATCTCTCACCCTATTTATCTTGGGTTTTTTCAACTTGAGAGACATTTAATATTTACTTACTTGGACAGAAAGCCTGTTTCAAAAAAAAGCAAACAAAATAGTCTCTCTTTAAAACACTAACTTCTGCAAAGCAAAGCAGATTCCACAAACTTTTTGAGGGAACAAAAGCTATATTTGGCAACAGCTTGTAAACCACAAGAAACAAAGCCAAAACCAAGGCTATCCGTGCAGTCAGACACAGCAAAAAAACCCCAAAATAAGCTGTTACCCTGCCATCACACTTGCTCCTTTACTTACCCAAGGAGTTTTTGCTCACATTGTCAGTCCTTTGCTAGGAGAATAACTCTACACAGGAGAACATTGTTTTATTCAGCTGCCTACTCAGACATAGCTGCGCACAAGACGCTCATAAACAGGCCTTCCTTCCTGCTTAGTTCCCAGCTTGCGTGTTGTTGGGAAGTGAGCCCAGTTTTACCCTGTGATTTAAAACTGCCATCCTCACTCACTGCATACTTGTTGAGCTAGAACTGTTTCTATAAATAGCGTCCAAGCGGTATCCCAGACTCCAAAGTGAAACAAGGAAGGTTTCTGAGGACCTGGAAAGTCTTAAGAGGCTGATGTCAGTGAAGTCACACATAACTATGAAATCATTGGCAACAAATGCTGTTAAATATTATTGTAACAAATACTCGTATCTACAATTCAGTTTTTATCACCTAGATTGTTAATCAAAAAATTACCTAAGAAAATAATCTTGTTCACCTAAAGCAAC
Organism: Psilopsiagon aymara; assembly: GCA_024733675.1. Lineage (NCBI taxonomy): Eukaryota > Metazoa > Chordata > Aves > Psittaciformes > Psittacidae > Psilopsiagon > Psilopsiagon aymara. The sequence goes on from JANRGW010052625.1 coordinate 17,989, forward strand.
AGAAGATTTATTTTCCTTTCCAAGCTTCCTTCTACAGCTCCTAACATGTGAAAATTTAAGTGGATCTACTCAAAACAAGCCCTTGACAATTTTATATGCAATTTCATTATTATGATTCCCAGCTTTATAAAATGAGATTGAGACACTGACTTTTTCAGGTGCTCATGTTCACTTATAGGAAAGCCTGAAAGGGGCTTTTGAATTCTTCTTTTCACATGCTTTTTGCTAATTCAGTAATTTCAAGAAACTACTATACCAGAGGCACCGAGTTTATGCCACACTAACTTTATATGGAAACTTAACTTCCAAAAAAAAAAAAACCCACAGCAGGTTGTCACAGTCACAAAGAGTATTCCAGCTATACAAACATTATTGATACTTAGCTGCAGAAGTGGAAGTAGATTTAAGTTTATTATATTGATGCAATTAAGAAAGCAGTGACTTAAAAAAAAAAAATCTTTTCTCACTTGTGTCTAGATTAAATGGGAAATTCTTTTTGTTTTCTGACATTCACCTTTAAAATGCACATTTTTTTAAATTTATAACATGAAATAAAATTACTGATGCATATGCATTGCACATTTATGAACAAGGAAACCTGCAAGAAATTGATCGACCTGTTAAAAATGTTTCTTAATTTTTCCCCAACAGAATTAGAATTACCCTTATTGAAAGAATATCCATAAGCTTGGACTGTTATCTGTTCTTGGAAACTAAAAAATTAAAAAGATAAAAACTGTACACGTATCTGGGCAGAAGAGTTGAACATTAGCACTACTGTCAATAAGCACCCTTCATGTAAGTACTTTGGAAAACCTATTCTGAGATTTAAGATATTAAGTACAGCATTTCATATGTGCAAACTGTTAAAATATGATGTGCCACCATGGTACATAGTAAATTCTGTATGTATTTACTGACAATTTGGCTTCATATCTAACATACATATAGTCTTTACTTGCGCCTGTTATTACAGGGTAGGACACGGCAGTGCTCCACATTCAATGTTTCCATTCCATTCACCTCAGAATATATTAGCTTCCACTGAACTTGGAGAATAAAGCTAATACCATTTCACTTGACAGTAATAATTTTTATTAATAAGTTAGGAATGCCCAAAAGCAAATACCTATGGTTTTCCAGGACAGGATTTGAGAAACTGTGACAATAATCTCCCTTACCTAGTTCATTCTAGTCTGCATTTGTATTATTTTAAGGACATCTAGGTACCACTATCCTCTTTACGAAAAGTCTTGCAGCATGAACACTGACACAAGAGTGCATAAAAAACACCGTGAAAACACATACTGTAAATCTTAAGGCTTCTGTTACCTGAACTGTATAAAATATATTAGGATATATTTTCATTTTGTAGATGAAAATAATAATCAAAAAAAAATTATGTTGCCATTAACTAAAGCTGAAAAAATGCCGTCCTAACAGTTTCAAATGCAGCTGAAGCATGAAACTGAAGGACTAACTTAAAAGTTTGAAATTTATCCTATGAAACTAATTTTAATAAACAGAGCGCAACAAGGTTGCATTTTTACAAAAGGCAGTAAATTTCTAACTTGAGAATTCTTCAAATGCAAGAGTTGTAATTGGTAGAACAGCAATATTACATTTCATACATGTCAGAAAAGAGTTGTTACTTAAAAAAAAAATTCGAAGAACACATTGTTTTATTAAACCAGAAGTCAGAAAAATGCAATTCAAAAATGCAATTCATATTGCAGTTTCACATTAAGATTGCTTGGCTAATTTACTAACCTTTATCATGAGGTGGGTCCTCAGGCAAGTCAACATCAAGCATGAGATCATCATCTTCAAGATCACATGAATCAAGATTATTCAAGATATCCTGGCAAGAAGGAAAATATGAGATACAGATGCTTTCATGATATTTCATTTACCCTACTGTCATAAAAAGCTTATTCCAAAGCTTTATTACACTTGCACTGTACACATATCCAATATTATCAGCAGCTTTTTGTCTTTAGAGGACAAAATCAACTTTGAGACAATTTATACAAATAACAATCATCACACATCTAGTAATATGATACAGTAACAACGCTAGCTGAAATAAAGATAGATTAAAACCTCTTTGTGCTTCACACCTATGGAATACTTTACCGATTTTTCTTTTCATTAACATCCTGCCTTCCTCCCAACTGGAAGCATCTTAAAACAATTACTTTGCTCACTTAGAAGATGCTCAACCACCTTACCTTGGCTCTAGTACTCTATTACCATAGCATTAAAAGGAAGAGGGGGAACCTATATGTTATCTTGAATTTTTGGGTCAACAAAACAAAATATGCTACTACCACCACTAACCTCTGCTGCCTTTTATCTGTAAGACTGTGGTTCACATAAAGCTGTTTCTAAAGGAACTAACAAACTGTCACAGTGCGTGTGTGTGTGTGTGTGTGTGTTAAAGGTTTGAGAAAAATGCAATGAAGTGTGATAGTACTAAACAAAATTCTACATGTTATCTGTAGTCAGTCAGGTGTATTAAAGGACTGCAGACAGGGCAAGTCAATTCAGTGTTAGAGGCAAAAACTGACCCATCTTCCTCTAATAACAAAGCAGGAAAAACTCAAACAGGCGAAGGTTGTAGAATATTCAACTCCTTGAGCAACCTGATGCTGCCAGCACCATGCTACTGAAAAGCTGCATCAGGCAACAAAGTATGGAAATTGACCAGAGAACCCAGACTGCATTTTATTTACTCGAAGAAGGCTAGACTTATTAACACAAAATGATTATAACACAAAATAGGCCTAAGAAAAATATTAATTGTTAGACAGCTAACTCTTGAGCTCTATTCTCCATATCCCACAAAAAAAGCCATTGCTTCAAGGCCCAAAAACAGACTCAGGCACTTCACACCTGCCTCTTTTTTTAAGAGCAGAAATGCAATTTTTTCTTAGGTTTAACAGCTACACCTAAAGATGATACATGGGACCAATATTGAAAAATTTACCAAATATTAAGTAAATGAAGTGTTCTACTAATTATGTCACACTGGATAATAAAGTGATTGTTGAATACTTAACCAAATACTTGCATACAGACTGTCAAGACACTGCAAAACAATATTCACTCAGAAAGTTACCCCTTTGCTGGCTACTGTTAGATTCACTTTGTGAGAGATGCATAGTTGAAAAGGAAGAACATCAACAGGAATGTCTAAACTGTTGCTCCAACTGCTCTTAAGCAGTCTTCCTATAATGTTCACAAATGACTACTGTATTTTCTTGCAAATCATAGAATCACAACATCAACCAGGTTGGAAAAGACCTTCTGGATCATCAAAACCAACCATTAACCCAGAACTGCCAAGACCACCACTAACCCATGTCACTAAGGGTTTCATTTAAACGTCGGTTTTTTTAACACTTCCAGGGATGGGGATTCCACCACTTCCCTTGGGAAGCTTGTTCCAAATGGTGAAAAGAGCTAATCGTATTTTAAGGTTTTGGAATTTTGTGACACACAGAGCATAAACATTCTACAGTTCTGCATGGCAAATTATTTATTGCCTTAGAAGGGAGAGCATGACATGAAAACAGTTAATAAGCACTTTGTAAAACACAAACGCTATAAAGGAAAGATAGAATACTTGAGACAGAACCATCTGGTTTTTGTTGTATTTCAAAGTCCTACCTGAAATATTTTGTTTACATACAGTAACCCAAGTACTTACTGGGAAAAAAATGAGTAACAATAAAAAACACTACAGAAAAACTTCACAGAGAAATGGAAGCCAGCTAAATGAAGTGTGGATTGAGTACCTGGGAAAACAAACTTTCTGGAAAAAATTTAAATTAAAACAAAAAGTAGTAAATATATACAGGAACGAGAAGAATTTTAACCAGCATGTATTTGTCAAACAATCCTGCAAAATATAAGTGTGTTTGAAAGGTAACTTTGGTTTTTTAGTTGACACATTGTTTCTATGTCATGCTTTGATCTTCCAAATTAGTATGAACAAGCACTATTTTCTTCTACTGCGGGAAACTTAATGAGCACAACAAATTACAAATAGTGGCCACAAACATCTAAGGAAGTTGAAAGCATTTGCTATTGCTATGCACAAGCATTAAAACAAGCACAACACAAAAACATAGTGTGTAAGAATCTTAACTAATAAACCTAGATAAGCCATTTTACAATCTTTGTATCACAAATTCGTAAGTCTAATGATGTCAGAGAAGGTCAGCATTTGAGATGCCATACATTTTCCTGTCAACACAATATTTCATTATGCTTCCCTAATTATACATTCCTGCACCACACTGAGGCGATTCCATGTGGGAAAAAAACACAGCTGTGAATATGAAGTCTTTGTAATAGGCAGACCACATGTGAATTCAATTCTGAGTAATTCCCAATGTTATCTACTTCAACAACAGAATTTAAAAGTACACGTCAGCAACATCATCTGGAAATCACTGCAAGACAAAGTGGTTTCAGACTTCCATTGTTACTTTTACTACTGCATAATGAACTGAAGTTAACTACATAGCAGTAACATTGTTAATAATACGTGCAGAACAAATTATCATCATGAAGTGACTCTGGGCTAAAACAGACCAGGAAATAGAATCTTCAGAAATGCATCAGCTCCAGCCCCACAGCATATTACATGTTTCAACAATCATTAGAAGTTACAGTGAAAGAAGAATCCTATTTTATTTGTATAGTTGAAAATAATAATGCATGCTAAAAAGGGCATGTAACTTCACAAGGCTGACTTAGCACAAGATTTTTAAGATGGCACAATCTATAATTGGGACTGTGAAATCTTAAGTCAAACCACAACGCTGTCCCCAAGATCTCCCTCCAGAAATTTTTCAGGTTAACAGAGGTAGTAGTGCCTTGTTCTCTTACTGCAGCAGGAAAAGCATTAGGTGAGAAACAGTTCATTTACAAGTAGCGGCATGAGTAGTCACATATACTGAGTAAGCAGAGAACCTCAACAGCAGGCAACACTGGTGCTGTATAAAGAGGTGAGAAAAGACTAAACAGAGGCAAAGGTAAGGCTGGCAATCAACCACAACATATTTTGCAAGTTTAACGTCCTGCAAATTCTTACTGTAGTGACTGCCCTCAGGAGCCAAGTCTTACCAGAGGTTAATCAAGCACACACCAGCAGTTCACCTACAATAGCTTGAGGGCTTTTTTTCCTGATTTGTTGTATGTGTAGCATTCTGAACATGTTTCTCAAGATGCAGAATAATACTAAACTCTGAAGACAAAAAGTTCAATATTCAATATAAATTCTACTACAGTTCATTATGATGGACACCAAGAATATTTTTTTTAAAGTTCTTTCTAAAAATTCCTCAGGCTACATACATAAGCCCTCTCTTCCACTGAAGAGCAGTATTTTTCAGCCCACCAGCTTAAATTCAATTTAACTTAACAGTCCTAGGCAAGATACACGATTCTTAGCTTTCCCATTTCTTAAGCTAAGTATATAATGCAACTAAAACTAACTTACAAGTCCAAATTAGAAGGACAGATACCTACATTTCCTCCTTATTAAACCTAAAAGGTATACAGTAGTGAAAGTTTATGACACAATGCATATTACATTGGAATTAAAAAGAAACAAATTTGGGCACTGGATTAGTGCCGAAATGCAAAGCAATTCCAGAGAAGCAACCCTCAAAATTTCAGAGTGTTCACAGAATTCAGAGGAGCCTGGTCTCAAAACACCAATTCAGTACCCTTTTCATGCCAAACTGCACCACCTTGCTTGAAAAGCAATTGCACTGAGGTAGTCATGAATTGTTGGTGAATATTTGGAACAATATTTTAACTTTTCCTACAATTTCAGAACTCAGACCTCATTAATTTATTCTGCCTTTACAAAATCAGCTGTTAAAGAAAAATAGATAATTATTTTGGTTACCAATTTAGTGAGTTAGGTCTCGATTTCAGTAATATTAATAATGTACTTCTGAAGCCAGTGGAAAATGGAAGCAAAAGCTCAGATGCGAAGTATTTTGTAGTGAAACAAGGAGGCACAAAAGCACAAAATGTAATCAGTTCCAAGTAAGGTTAAGTCTGATGGCTTTGTAATGGGGGTGCTTGAAGGTAGCTCACATACTTTAAGGTTCTTAGGACCTTAGTACAAAAAGAGCAAGAAAAATAAAATAGGAAAACAGGGCCTGGGATGGGGAGTATCTGGGACTAGCAGATGTCTAGGATGGGCACAGTTTAACTGACAAGTACAAGGACAGGACGATTGCTATGTCTATTATGTTAATTAAGCTGGTGCTTCAAAGATTGCCAGCAGTGATGAAGATTGTTGCAAGAAGTAAATGACTCTCAAAGACCACCACCACATTTTGTATGTATGCGGGAAACTTTCTGGAAAATGATGTCATTTATATGTAACCTCGTGAATATGTATGTAGGCCCAGTGACTACATAAGTATGGCCTGTGTGGCAACACGGGGAGGCACCTTAGGAGAATAAAGAATAACTGCTTGTCAACTAGAAAACTTTGTTGTTGAGTTTGTTCCAGGACTTTTCTCCTAATCAGTAGTGATTAAATTGAATACACATTCAAATTTCTTCAGTGTGGTTTGCTCTATATCCTAATTTTTTCAAGCCTATATGCACAATTCCTTTGATCTTTTAATTCTTGCTCAAAAAATACTATAAGAGCAAAGCATGCAGATCATTTAATACAGAAGACTACAACTCCTTAAAAACTACAAACAATATTTCAGGATAGATATCACCACTTTGGGGAGAAGAATGAAACAGGAAGCACATCTACAAGCTCAAAAGTTGGCAGCAAAAGATAATGCATCATCTACAGCCTTAATATATAAATTCCTTCCCAACTCACCTAGTTCTGATGTTAGTATTCATACAGTACTCTCCCAGGTTACAGACAATGCATTTATAGAAGCTTTATTTGACACTAAGGTAATCTAAATTATTTTAAAATTTTACTATTAAAACTGGATGGATATTATGAAAGATAAACATGCTAGGTTATTTCTGGTATATATTTTAAGGTTGTCTACTTAAGAATACAGCGCTAATTACAGGTCACTTTGTTGAATGACAGCACATTATAGCACTTTTTATTTATTTAGTCATACTTTAATCTCTTTGCAGAAACAAATCACCAGTAGGTTAGATCAGACTTGAGACTTGCAGTTATTCGTACAGTACCACGCCATATTCCTTTTGTTGAACATTTATTATAGCAAGTATCAGCAATGACCACTATGAAATTAAAGTTATTTTATGACTTCCATTAATTACAGGGGCTTTACTTATTTTGAATATTGTAATTCTTTATGGACAATGTTTTATGCTTAATTTTTCCTACGACTACCTTGAGCTGATTTTCAGTTTTTAGTAACAGGATACACAGTTTCTTTGAAACTGTTGAAAGATGAAATAAAGCGATTTGCCCATGCAAAATTTTTTCTTCAGTTGTTATGTTAAAAAGATCTAATGGACACAGACAGGAAGAAAGCATGACATTTTAAGTTTATGACAGTTAAGCTAACTAACATATCAGAATTTTAAGCAATGGCTTAAAGAATTATATTTAAATCATCCTAAAATAAAAGAAAATAAATACATCTCTATAAATAATAGCCTTTTGAAGAGATTTCCATCAGAATCTCCCAAATACTAGCATTACCTTTATATGTCTTTTGGATAATGAGTACATGAAAAAACATTTTAAAAATACTATTTTACATTGGGGGGGGAATACTTAGGAAAAAAATAGCATCTCCGTACTACAACATACTGCTCTGTAAATTCAGAAAAGCAGTTGTCAAAGTCACTAAATCATTTAAAGCTGACATGTCTTTGTGACATTCCACAAGGGAAAAAATAAAGAGTAAAAGAAGTCAAACATCCTGGTCAGATGTCACCTTCATTCTACTACTGAAGAAATCCTATTTCAATGAAATGTTTGGTGCCTATGTCAGCATGACAATGAAGCCATGATACTGTGTTTAACAGGAGTATGATGCTATGGCAATGAGTATATTACCATAAATTTAACAACATCGATTTCACGTAATAAAACACAGGGGAAAAGAGTAACCAAAGTAATTTCTCCAGGGAGATGGGGGAAGCCTCTTGAAACAACAGAAGATGCAAGACTTGACAGTGGGATATAAAGTTATAAATCCCAGATGAAACATACTACTACTTTTTCATTAGTAGTCATGTCTCTGCAGTTGTTAAGATTTCCCAGCCGAATGCTTCTAATGTGAACTTTGAACACTACAATTAACATGTAGTGCACTTCCAAAACAGAATGTGTTTTATTTTCTACAAGAGTCCATTCACTCGACTGAAAGTAGGGATCACTGCAGTGAGCTGGTGTAATCTGGGAAGAACAATGAAAATATTTTGTGTTTACACAATTCTCTGTACTTTAATATTTCAAATGAGAAGAAATTGTACTATTTTGCATCTGGAAGTGATTTATATCTCTATAGTGTCAAGTCTTATGCAATGCTAAATGGACATAGTTTCTTATTTCAAACATGCTTTTTTAAATGAAACCTAGATGTCCTTTATGCTCTGAAAAACTAAGTTTTAGATGCACGAAATTCCAAACATTTTCACGGCCCTTTACTATGCAGTTGCACATGATGCATGCCCTATACAGAGATGGCAAAATTTAAAGATTTTGGATTTTCATTAAAATATGTATATGTGTGTGTTTATATATATATCTACACAGAGAGAGAGAAGGAAAAAGACAACAGAAAAAAAAGTTCAACAAGCATAAGCATGAGCAAAGGGAGGGAACTATTGGAAAACGTGCCCAAAAAACTCAAGGGACAATTGAAGAATTTAAGAGCACTACAGAAACTAAAAAAGTGTCTTTTCAGTCACTCAAAGAATGAAAAAATGAAGTAGCTTTTAAAATTAAACCCTGAACAGACTCAGTCACCTGAAGGGCACATAAAAGATGACTGAAAAAGTCAAATATGATTGAAGGCTGACAACACAGAAGAGGGAGACTTCCAGGGTCTTTGTCAATGCTATTTTCAGCATTTTTCAACAGCCTAGATAAAGAAATAAAGAAAGACATAGGAATTTAATAAAAGTGTCCAAAAAGGCCATGTTAAATAAAAAACTGAACTGTTAAGTGAAGGCGGAAAAGAAAAAGACACAGGAAGGCACACAACATACTACAGGCTGAAAAGAGAAAACCCAACTGTAAACAAAGTCATCAAAACAGAGAAAACCACAGAGGTTAAAGAGAGAACTCTGCAGAATATCAGGAACTAGTTAGGAAGGGAGTTATTTTAAACACTGTACACTGCAAGTCACACTAAAGATAATTAAGCCCAAAATCCAAACAAGTATTTCATCATTTTGTTCACATTCTGTAGCAGAAGGTTGCCATGACAACAAATGCAACAAACTCTGTTGTCAAAATCAAAGATATTTTATGTTTTACGATTAGATGTAACAGTCTTAAGTACCACTCTACTATTCTTGAAAACACCATTATAGAGGCATTGTATGTTCTCCCTACATTTACTGAATGTAGACAGGAAATTATTAGCAGAAGTCATTACCCACTATAGCTTAAACATTTTAAGCTTGCTGCCTTGGTTTTTAAAGTTTTTTTTAATTACAAAATCAGACATTAGACTGAGTCAGAAATCTGAAATTTAATAGCATGATGGACAGGAAGAAAACCAAAAATATTAATCATTCTGTTAAGACTTCACCAGTTCATAAGCCACAGCACTTTCCAAACATGCTGTGCAAGTTAAATTCCATTGCTACAAAAAGCAGTGCCATCTAGCCTTCGGTAATGAACCTACAAAAAAGAAACAAGGTGGTGGGGAGGGGTGAGGGAACCATGTTGACTATCTTCCTGCAGAATTCCAGGAAAAAAGTAAAAAAAACCCCAAAAACCAAGAAAACAAATCCCCAACTTTTTTCTTAAATAAACAGAATCTTTTTAGCAGGACGTTTCCCCATCTACTATTGAGCATAACAACAGAAAGACAATAGCAGTAAGCATAAATAGTAACACAAAAGTAGCAGAGGCTCAGGAAAATCAGTCTTTCCTACAGATTGCTTTCAATCTGTTTTCAGAAAGTCTACAAATACCTGAAGTTCATCATTACTTTTACAGTTTGCCTACAAATAACTGAGTATTTTACACTATAAAGCTGTACGCAATTGCTTCACACCCCGTTAATTGTCAAAAATAATTGAGAATGATCCTTACTCCACTGACTCGCAGTTGTACTAATAGTGTGAAGTTCAGCTTAAAGGAAAATAGGCAGGCTTCAAGTATCTCCAGCTGAGAAAGAAACCAAACCATAACCTCAAAATTCAGAGGAACATCATGGGCATGGCTGCTTCCAGATCAATTATGTTTCCTCTGCATAGTTAATTTGAATTATACCCTAGCTAGTTTTTTGGGGTAATGCAATAAGACTTGCTTCACAGGACTAATGAGTTCTATTCTTATACAGTTAGCTTAATATACTTGTTTCTAATTAAAAACAAAACAATCCTCAAATACATCATGATTAATTTTGAGTAATTCCATTTTGACCAACCTCGAAATGAACTGCTGATACCAACAGAAGCATCCTGTCACCTGCATTTCCGAAACTATATTCTCACTACATTATCCTGATACATTTCAGTATGAACCAAGAATGCAAAAAACACTTAACTGCTGTTCACAGAGAACCACCTCATATGTGAAAAAAACAGTGCTTTGCTAAATTTCCTGTCTCAAGGATGACAAAATCACAATAGACTGCAGTTGATATGAATATGGCCTCAAAGCATGTTAAGTGTTCTTGAAAAGAAGTGCTTCCCATACCTAGAACTGTGGGGACACTAAGACTGAAATTGGGGGCACACATTTCATCCAGAGGGATGAAAGCTGTACGCACTAGAACAACAACTGACCCCAGCATGTTTAAAACACTGCCCCCTCTCCTAAATTTCTGATGCTTCACAACAAGAAGCAATTTGGAAAAAAGATTCAACACCAATATGCTCCTATAATTTATTTTTAGGTAAAAAGAAAAAGGAAACTTTATTAAAAAAACCTACATTGGCACAGTTACCTCTGAAGTGCCCAAAAACTCAGGGCTTCTAGATGCATATTTCAATTTGGTTTACATACTTTTAAGAAAATGCTTTTCTTGTTTAGATTGATAACTTTGACAAATGTTCCAACTTTAACACTACTGTTCTCTTTGGGCACGTTTACCTGCTCACTATGGTTTGAAGATTTCCTAGAAATAATGAAAACAACGTGCAAGACTTAGAAGTTCACTAAAGTAACTCTTAAGTCCTTCTGCTATTGAAAAAGTGATGGTACTTGTTAGAATAAAGGACAAAATTTAAGAAGAAATAGCTTTAAGCTCACATTAAAATTTAACACAGAATAGGCAGCTACCAACTTATCCAGGAAACACCACTTACAAGGAGATGAAAGAAAAGAAGCTAATTTATACCAGTATTTACTCTCATATTTCACACACCAACAGATCAGCTGTTGCTCTCTCCATCTCTCCACAATTCAAATTCAATGCTGTCATTAACAGCTACCACAACAGAAACAAACGAGTACAACTGAACTTGCCTTGACTTTAGCAGCTAAAACAGCATGAGAAGATTTACTGCGTCAGTTCTGAACCAAGCAGCTCTCAAAGACATATACGCTTTCCAATCCCAAAGGAAAAAAAAAAAAAAAAAAAAAAAAGGTATTTTGCCATAAAAGCTTGTTCACAAAAATGTCAGGCTTCTCAAACCAACAGCACAAGAGGTTTGTGCACTGTAATACAGTTACATAACCTCTTAATAGTATTTGAGAGCAGAGACACATATATCACATAAGAAACAAGCAGAAACACCATCTCAGTAAGTAATTCAGTTTCTTACTACCTCCCATTGCTGTAATAGTTAAACTCTGAAGCTGAGGACTAGAGCAGCAATGGGAGGGCTGCAGCCATTTACAGTTGACATAATAAATACTCAATTGAGAAATCTGCAATACAAATAGCAAACCTTACTATAAAGTCATTTTGAAAAGTAAATTACTAAAAATATCAAAATATTAAGGTAATTAACACAGTTAATTACACAATTTCTCACACAGTGAGAAATTAGTGATTGAACTAAATAAGGCTACCTTAGCAAGTTTATTTTTGTTTAAGTGGAATAAATTTCAGCTTATTTCACTGTGTGTACCTACACTTCACCAACCACAAAGCATTCTGCCCAGTTTGAAAAATGAATTCAGAATTGTCCTTTCCCAAGTTTCAATCACAAAGGCAAAAAACAGAACAAAACAGAACAGAATGATTATGAGATTTCAAAAATTACCTAGGAAGAAGAGAAAAACATAATCATTTCATACTCCAGAAATACGTCTGGCCACACATCAAGAAACAACAAAACAGATTCATTCCACTGAGATCCAGATTTCACTCCAAGGGTAATTAAATTCTCAGCAACTAAAGCACATCTGTCTCTAAAAATTAGGTTTCAATTATTATTCCAGAATCCTACATCCTTTTAATTACATTGATGCTCACTCTGCATACACCCAAAACGCTTTATTTATTTCAGTAAATAAAGACTCTTATTGTTACTGAAGCCTACAGTAACAAGGAGTCAGAGGATCCTCCTTAGTCTTTTTCTAACATAGGGTCTTGTGACAACCTGATAAATGAGGGAACACTCAAAACAGTTTCCTTTCTAACCCTATTTGCCCAAATGACATTGATTTAAAGAAAAACAAAGCAAACAAAACCCCCAAACACCACAATGATATTCTCTAGAGAGTATGAAAGAAAGAAGCCAAAGCTACTGGAATATTTTCAGTCTGAATTTTTTGCAAACTATTATACACTAGAAAATCATAGTGCCTTTAAAAATGCATATACCTCACAACAGTGCACACAATTGTATTAGCTATCTTATTTTTTAAGTAAATAAGAACTTTGACTTTCCAAAAATATTCAAAGTTTCACTCTGAATCAAAGTTCATACATAAAAGTTTGTTTCTGATGTGTCTACTTAATACAACAGACAGGAGAAAAACTAGATCAAACTTTGAAACAGCAAAAGAACTTCATTAGTCATCAAGCAAAGGAGCAATATGACTTCAGTTAGGATGCATGTTTTAGGCTACATTGTTTGTATGCATTTTGAACATCCTTCCAGACAAAAATAATGAAAGAAAAACATAGCAAGGATGATACACTATAGTACAAGTTCTCACTCTGGGAAACAGGAAAACATTTGTTTCCCACTTTCCAAAGTAAAACTATTTCAGTCCTAAGCAGTTGTTACAAAGATAGTTGTACAAATCAGACATTCAGTCCTTCAGAGGCATAATTAACAGACTTCTACTGAGGGAATGCTAACCGTCTCAGCTGTTAACTGAACAGGCACAAGCAAGCAATATACTAATACAGTCTTGCTCTCCAGTGAAATTCATTTATCAGAAATAAGAACCCAATCTTGACTTCAGCCTGGCTCTGTAAATCAAAGTGTTTTGTTTGGTTTTTTTTTCATGAAGACAGTTGCATTACAATCAAGAGCACAATTCAAGCCTAGAAACACAGAAAACGCATAGACCCACATTAATGTTTGTTCAGGTTCTTTCTGGTTTCTGGTTTGTTTGTTGGCATAGCTTTGGGTATTTTTTCCCTTTCTGTAATCAAACTGTTAATTTTATTTGCAAGGCTTTTTTGGTTTCAAATAACTGTAATCTAAGATTTGATTACAACCACTCAGTGGCAGTGAAATGAAAAAACATTCTAATTATAACCCTTAACTTGAGCTGAAAATAGCTAGTGACAGAACTGATGAAAGCCTATATAAAAAAACTAAACAAAACCAAAACAAACACCAAAAAATCTACCACAAAAGAAAAAAAACAAACAAAAAACACCAGCAAAACCACACACACAAACACATCAGATGCATGTTGAGCAGCTTTCTGCCATGAAACAGTAAAGCAGCTCAGATTAAAGAGTCTGTAGCTGAAAAAGAGAACATGAGCAAATAGTACAGCTAAACACTGAGAATATGTATTGACAATTATTATCTATGTCAGTGATTTACAGAGCCATCATAACTGCTCTGCTAAGCATCAGTCTTCTCACACAGAATTAAGCAGAAATTGCATCAGCGATTTGATGCTCAGTAGCAAAGACCAGTTGTTGAAAGAAATACAAGGAATATTAATGACATGAAATGAACGCTTGAAGATTTGAAAGGATTTCGGGTCTTAGAATGTTAACCACATGATTTTTGCCTTCAAAACTGAAAATGAAACAGAAGTAGGGACAGTGGAATCAGTTGTTTTCTGTTACACACACACAAAAAATAATCCTGACAAGGTCTCAAAAAAAAAAAAAACCAACCCAAAGACAAACAGAAAAAAAACCACAAATAAAAGCCCTCATGCATGTCCTACCTAGCTGTAAGACCCCATGGCATCATCTTATGAGAGGTTATTAAGATTTGTATAACTTTCAAGCCTCCAACACTGGATTCTACGTTTAGTCCATAGCTGTTTGGTCAGTTAGTGAAGAACAGGACTGTCCTAAGTGTTCAAATTTATTTTATTTCCCTACACACACTATGTCCTTAAAACCAGGCTCTACTGAGAACAAAGATACCTACTTTTCTCCTCCCTCCCAAAAAAAAAGAGGAACAAAAAGGTAGAGCAGCCAACAAGTTCCTTCCACTGTCTTCCTATTCTTGTCACTCCAGAAGCCTAGTTAACATCCCTCTACAGAAGCTGCCCTTTCAAAAATGGTCAAAACATTCCTAATCAAAAAGAGCTGCACTGCCATCTATGGAAAAATTTACAGCAAAAATCTAATATTTGTTGACATTAAGGACAATGCATCTTAAAAGATGAACAATATAACAGTAGAATGGAAACAAGAAAAAGGTGGTTTGTGCATTAACCAATACCAATTACTCACCATTTCGTTACCTGAATTCAGCTACATTGCTTCTACTCACCCCAGCCTGATGCCATGGAAACTCTAGAATCAACTATATGTATTGCAGATTTCCCTAGAAACATTAATTCCAAGGGGCAGTTAATCTGGCATCAGCTCAAGCACTCAAAATTCTTAATTCTGATGCTTATAAACTGGAGTTTGACAGATACTAACTGCTTTTACCCTCACCACACTAGAAGATAGAAACAACATAATTTGATCACATATCTCCCGGCAATCAAAGCATCTGATATGCGGATTATTCTCAATGCCTTCAGGTCTATTTTTTTATCTGTCTTTATACTTATTGCATGTAGAAAAAAGAAAAAAAGAAGGAAAAAAATTTACATTAACCTACGCAAGAATATAATTCTTCAGAAATAATGACTACCTGCATCAGAAATACCTCTGCGTCTTCAGATTAAAAAATACAATTGTTCAGTCTTTAGGTTAAAGAATTTAAATATATCATGCTTTCTACTAAAAATGACATGCACAGGGAAGAAAAAAAAATAAACGAAACTCAACCACCACTAAAAGCCAGTTCAACAAACATTCCAGGGCTACAATTTCCCCTCAAAACCCAACCTGACCGAAAATATATTTCTGCCTTACAAAAATAAAATATTTATTATTGACGTTTCTCTCATTTAAGATAAAAATTCATAGCAAACACTGTGAGTCTGAAACAGCACTAACGGGATAAAAATTAAAATGGACAGAAAACAAACATGACTTTCTAGATTCAACAGTAAGTCTTAAAACCTCCTCCTTTCTCCACTTCCTCGAAACATAGTAAATTCATTCCTTCATTTTTAAGCCCTCACTAAAAAGTTAATTACTTTCAGTAGAGAAAGAAATAAACAAAACCATCAAAAGCTTCTAATGTAACTTTGCTTCACAAGGCTTTCAACAGCTTCTGTCAATCAGAACATTATCAGTTCACATGCAGACATACGGAGGCCACATGTATCAAACCCCTTGATACGCAAGGTCCAAACCAGCGGAACAATGTCTTTTATTTGTTTGACAAATTACACCGTATGTATAAAAATACTATATTTAATATTTTTCAAGTGCAAAGTTTAAAAACTTGTCTTTTTTCCTGGCATGTGCATGCATGCGTTTGCAGAAAGGGTGTTTGTTTTTACAGCAGCCTACATTAACTTTTTTGTCCCCTTTAAGTCAGCATCAATAAAACTACAAAACTCATTTTGCAAGTCTCAAACTGCTTTTCCAAGCTGGTCACAATTACAACAAAAATTTAATAACTATTTCTAGACTGTAAGCACTAACGCTCAACATAATTATTCAAAAGAGAAAGCAAACTGTATCATAAGTAGCTGAAAAAATATCAGGTATTTGTATGCAGTTACACAAAAATATAATTACATAGCTATGTCAAATTTTCAGGAGAAGGCTCTGTTGTTCTGTTCTGGGACTACAGCAAACAACTCAACTAAAAGTACAAATCAAAGTCTAAGCAGGTGCCAAAAAACCCTGACCAAGTCCAAAAGTACATTACTATTCACAGTGGTGTCACAGTACCTAACACACTCAAAACACATGAAGCATGACACTGATTATACCTGATTTTTTTCTCTTAGAAGCTCCAATTTTTAATTCTGTGTTACTAAAATATGAGTTGCTTAATTCAGGTATAGGAATATGTTCAGGTAAAGGAATATGAACAGTGAAAAGTGATGAAGGACAGACAAACAAGTATTTTCCTCATGCCCACTAAAATGCCAGGGTTGGCTCCCTGACTTCAGCTGGAGGGTCACAGCACAGCAACAACTCTCCATTCTTTCTTCAGGCTGAATTCTGAATCAGTCTTCAGACTGATTTCTTACAGATCTGTTACAACTTTAACATTAAGAAAAAGATTGTTATGCATCTTGTGTACCATATTTGAGACATACAAAGAGTCCTGCTATATGAGTTACAGTCAGGTATCTACCTTACAGATCCTATGCTTGAACAAACTGAGAAATCAAAATAAACCTCAGTTCAGAAGGGTCCTATACATAGGCAGCATACAAACAAGATGACACAAGTCAGACAGGCAATAGCTATTTTCTTGCTTTTTCACTCCTAAGATTAGAGACAGGTTAAATATCTCCTACCAATCATTTGCAAAAATTCCTTTCTTTATTCTTTGTGAGCACTACCATGAGACTGTGTAAGGATGGAGCTGTTCCTCCCTAACTTGAGAATAAGGAAAAAAAAATAAATAAATGTGTGACTCAAGGTCACCTGTCCAGGAACAGACTTCCTAAACCAGAAGTTTCAAAATGAAATCAACTACAGATGAAACAATTCTGAAGTAAAAACAAACAAACAAACAAAAATGAAACCAACAAAAATTCCAAACTACATTAATTCTTTTTTCAAAATAGACTTAAGCAATAAACTCAAAATACTACATTTATGCAATTTATACATATAAATACATACTATGCTGTTCATTTCTGAAGATTCGTAACTTCCACATGGATGGACACTCCCAATAGGTTCCAGTCCTTCTTCATCCCACATATATGTGCCATCAGAGCTGTCAGATGGAGAAAGCTCAAAAGAAGACCCAGCTCTGTAATTCATCTCTGGAGAAATCACATTCTCAGCAGTATGCTTTGTGCTTTCACTGTTGTCATCCACTGCTTAGAGAAAACAGGAATAGTTGAGATTCCAAAACCAATCCAATATTTCAAAAATGAATACTAAGATGTCTATTACTGGTACTTGTCTGTAACTACACTATAACAGAGTATCTGAAAGCATTCTACAGTACTGTTCACTCATCCTAGAGCGGAAAAAAAGGCTCAAACTGGTTTGGTAGCTACAACCAAGTACTTACAACCTACATCTAGCCTGGCCTTTTACACTGCACTAATTCACCCACCATGAAAGCTACTTTCTAGAAATCAGTATGTTTTTAACATACCAGAAGGTGGGTCCAAAAGTATATCTTTCAGATAAAGTCTTCCAGCTGTAACTTCTCTCAAAACAAGCATGTGGGAAGCTCATAATTGTCCTGAAAACATGTCTTTTTAAAACATCTTCTGTCTCTTCAACTAATTTTTTAAAGAATTAATATAGCATGCATGGGGAGGGGGAGAATAGTGACACAGCTATTTAAAATTTAACTGCTTTAATTAGACACACTACACTTATTCCCACTACTTAGAAGCATTACAGCTGTTCTCTGCCTACAGAGGCAGAAGGGAGAGAAAAAAATTTTCTTAAAAGATCACCAGTCCAGAGAAATGAATCACAAAGCAATGATATGAAGAATCCCACAACCATACCACAAGTGTGTATCTTTCAATCTTATCCCATAGAAAAAAGTTCTTCAAAGTCATGCTTGGGAAAGAGAACTATCACGGAGAAAAGGCACTGTACGAAAACAAATGGGCCAGTATAGAGCAAAGTTCCATTCTGAAACAATTCACAAGCAAGGGGCACTTATATAAAACAACTTAATTACTTAATTACAGTTACAGGATCTTGCTTTAGTACCTAAAACTTTAAACAGAACAAAACATAAAGTATTTACCAGACACATTTAAATCAAGCCACTCATCAGTATTACAGCAAGATCCTCCATTTTCCTTGAGAGAAGTAAATGGTTCAATTGACATTATATTCCCATGATCTAATTCTTGACAGCAGTTCTCCTTCTCCTGTATTTGTATAGTTCTGTTTGGGTCTTCTATATCTATGAAATCATCACTGAAGTCTTCACTCAAATCAATTTTTTCAGAGGATGACAAAGAAGATATAGATATTTCATCTCCATCATCGCTCATACACATGACTTTTGACCCATGTTTTCCCATACTTTCATGCAAACCCTCATCAGATTCTGTTCTTTGAGCATTGCTCTCTATAATACTGTTTTTCTCAATTGTTCTGTTAATATTTGTTGAAATTTCAGAGTTCTCCATCATGCACATGTCGGAAGTTGTCCTTTTGTCGTTATTGATATTTCCAGCAAATCGCTGCCGTGTAGGCTTCAGCAAAGTAGGCCGACTTAACCTGTATCCAAAAGAAGGTGCTGACCCAGATCCATTTGATAGTGGGGGCTTCTTTGAACAAGGAGTTGACATACCAGAGTAGGGTCTGGCAAATCCATATTTCATAGGTTCATTTCCATTGGGTACATCCAACTGACAAGCATTTCTTGACAACAAAGTCGACCTCTGAGATGTCCTGGCAGCTAGATTTTGAGTATGATAAGGCCTTGTAAGATCCACAGCTTTATTAAAAGAATGTGACCTGGTTAAAGATGCAGTGGGAAGGAAAGAATTCTGAATGGAATGTGAGAAACTTTGTGATCTTACCATTTTTTCACAGGAAAAAGCCTTGCTGTTGTCTGTAGATTGTGCCAAGCCTTCTCCTGAACTTGTCCTTGTAGAATTGGAATTAGCTCTAGGTCTCTGCAAACCTACCACCGTTCTATTTCCATAAAATCCATTTAAATGGGATTTTGGAGCACTGAGTCCAGAATACGAGGTCCTTCCTGACAGGGTACCTTTGGCAAATTTTGCTGAACTAGAGAGTCCAGGCAAAGACTTTGGGCTTAATTCCTCAGTAGAAGATACAAACATATTGGTTTGTTTTGCAGCTTTTGATGTAACTGAAGCAGTACTGTTCAAACCCACCCTGAGCACATCATTACACAATGCTCCTTGAGATTGAGAATACTTCTCAGAATCAATTAATTTTTCATTACAATTATTTCTAGAGTTGGTGTCTCTCCCATTTTGATCATGAGGTTGGTATTTATTTGACTTCTTCCAGTTGAAAGAAAAGGAAGACATGCGAACAGCGCCATTGTGCTTGCTGAAAGTTTTGCCACCATTATTTCCCGCTAAACTAACAGCTGTCCCATTTGGCATGGGTTGCAAAACACTTCCTGAAGTCTTCGTTCCATATTTCGGTAGCCTGGAAACCAGGGATGTCCTGATTTGATTTTTTTCTTCCATGAGCTATGGGGTACATTGGTCCTTACAGGGTGCTTGAACCTAAGGAAAATAAATAAATAAATAAATAAAAAGGGCAAAAAAAAATATCAGACCTGAATCAACCACACATTAAACAAAATAATTTTATATACATTTGCATCTATAAGTTTACTACAGTATTTACGTTACTCAGGTCACACCCAGCCCCCAGCTTTCATCCTCTGATAAACTGGCCCCTTTTTTTTTTCCCTCTTCAGTTCCCTTAGAAATCTATAAAATAAGCTTAAAAAGGGATTGGGTTTGTTGTCGGGTGGGTATTTTGGGGTTTTGTTCCCCCCCCATTTACCTATTTTGAGCAGCAAATTGAATTTTTCAACTTTGTTATGATTATTAAATTAATTTGTATTAAAAAAAAAAACCTAAAAATAGAACATAGCTCAAATCTTGGGCCAGCAGCATAAAACTGCAAAAACTATAATATAAAATCTGATTAAGAGCTAACGTTTGCTTGGGTTTCTTTTCCTCCAGTTTCCCCAATGTCTGTGGTATGAGATACAAAAGCGATCATTTACCCTCACCACAGCATTATTTTTCTAGATCTTACTGATGTTCCAAATTCAAGACGAATATTCCCAGGCAGCTTTTCCTCTGTGAATGGAAACTATAGTTTATTTCGGTCATTATCTTATTCATGCACAAACTTCAGGTACAGGGAAACAGTCACATTAGATCAGTGTTAGTAAGTGAAATCCAGAATTTTACTTCTGTGCGGCAATACATGAACACATCACCCTAGCTACAAGAGTATGAAACAAGGCAGCAATCACAGCATACACACACTCTCTTGTACCTTGAATTTCACTCCCGTAAACCTGATTTGTAGTACAGAGACTCCCCTACATTGTTTAACGAATATCTCAACTTACAGACATGTCATTTTGGTCTATTTTGTATCATTTTATAAGCCCGTATCTGCTTTACAGACGTGTCTTTCGCCTTCCTGTGTTATACTGCTTTTTGTTTTTTCCTCCCTCATCTACCCATATATCCCACTATTTGGACAACGTCTGTACCACCCTTTTGTACAGTACTCAGTCTGTCATTTTGCCTGGCTATACAATATAAACAAGTTGTTTAAATGTTATTATTAAGATTTGCAATTCAGATAAGGCCTTGAGAAGTCTCCAAGTTTCAATGCCACATCTTAAGATGAGTTTTGTGTTAAATTCTCCATTTGCAAGACCAGGTTTCTGTTTTTTTTCCAAGACAGTTGTAAAAGCATATCGCTTTTGCTAGCCTATACTTGAGGTTTTCATCAGTTCCACTTGTTGGCCTTACAATAGTGGAAAGACAGTCATTCATACATTATTCCCTGAAACTATTATCCATGTTTCTCTTTTCACAGACCTACACACAGCTGGCAGGACTGAAAAAAAAAAAAAATTTTTTTTAAACCACAACAATCATGATGAGAATGAATGGACAGCAACTAACATATTTATTTAAGGTACGGAAAATAACTTGTGTAACAGCAAGCATTACCTTAAAGTGAGTCACTCCCCAATCTGCAAGAACTCACAAAGCAACACTTAAGACAGAAAACAAAGTGGCCTTAAATCATGCAAACTGAAGTACCCTTGGGATTTTGTAAACGATTAGGATGCCTCAGAGCTGTACTTCTGTAAGTAGATCTACATTAAAAAGATATGACGAGGAACACAGACACACAGCTATTTAGAGGCTTCTACATACTGAAAATATCAGAATCCACACACTACAACTGGAGTGCATTTCCATTTAGAAACACACAAATCCAGAGTTTACAAAACATTCTTGCACACCAGAGGCACCCTCCCCTAGGTGTACAAAGCAGCACAAAAGTTTTCAACCACCACTCCCTGCAACAGCAAATTGTTCATCTGATTATATATAAGTGCCTGTATGTGGATTTAGGTGTCTAATGATATACTTCTCTCAAAAACACTATGATGAACATCTACCAAAAAAAAAAAAAAAAAAACAAAACAAACACATTCACAACAAATCAGTCATGTATTTGTAACCATAATAAGAGAAACTTGCCTACTGTGCACTCATATCTTGCAAATGAAAAGTCATTATGCTTTAATATCAAATGTCAGATATTTGTCAAATATATACAGTGAAGGCAAGAAAGTATACCTTTAAAAAAAAAGGCTTTTAATATTTTGATGAATTCATTCAAAGCAAGCATTATACTGGGTATACATCAAAAGATAGCCCAACTCTTGACAAAAATCTTCAAATCTCAAAGAAATCTTCCAAATAGAAAAAGTTAAATTAGAAAGCTGCTAATTTAACTTTCATGCTTTATGGATAATTCCCATTTCACATCCATCTACCATCTCTTAGGTGACTGCAAAATTTAAATGAGGCCATTTAATTAGATTACTTTAATCCTCCACCAAATGCTGGAAACTGAACTTGAAAACAAGATCTTTCAATTCTCTAGGAAGGGTGCTTGGGCATTTATCCTTGATTAGGGAAAGATAAAACATCTTCAAAAGTGTACTGACTGCTTAAAATACTTCAGATAATTAAATTAAAAAGACAATACTTGTGTGTGTTTTATTAGCTACTCAAGCATAAGTACTGTTTCACCTTTTCAATTCTAGGTTGCATTTGTTTCTTTGAAATAAAGTGCCACCAAAAAAAAAACCCAAAACTTAACAGTATCGTGTCTGGAAGATGTTTCTTTTCCCAGAAAATGGCAAATTTTCTTATTAAATTCTCTTAAACATCCTTAATGTTCACATATACTATTAGACGTAACACTACCCTAACCATTATATTCCTTTATCCAGCAGCACAGTACCTGCAACTTACAGTACGATTTCTACATCCCACAAAACTCATGTTCAATATAATTTAAGTTGTAGTCTGCCATATTATAAAGAACATTGAAGTATTTTTAGACTTCAGCAACCTATAGTTTTTTTTAAAACCAGACTTTTAGGAAATGAGTTTTGCATGTTTTGCCTTGGGAAATACATTATCTAGTGCACATAAGCCTAATCAGGAATTAAGCTAATTATAAAGAGCCAAGCCTTACACAATGATCCAGGGAAAGGAATTAAACCAACAGACCCTCTCTGAAGTATAATCCAAGTTAACTGAAAAACTGCTACATCCTTAACCTTCAAGGATATTCAAGATCCTGCTGATAAGCAAAAAGATACTCGTTCTTTCTCTCCTTTGTGCTTCCTTCATTGGATAATTTACACCTCAACAAGCTCCTCCAATGATAGTGTTAAATAGCAAACACAACATTCACCTATTTGTTCACAGTCTGTTTCAACAACACCAGAAGGAAGCTTCGTACATATTGTCTTCTCAGCAAAGTTTAGTTTTGTATATGAAAATCCTCCCTACACATTTCAGAATTACTACAGCAGAAGACAGCTCAAGGTTGACACATTTGAGTGTTTGGACACCTTAAAATATTGTGATCCCTATGATCCACGCCACCAGATTGCTAAACAGCATTTTCAAGTTCCAAACAGATTACTCTGAGTGGGACCAAACTCCTCTCCCACTGCCACAGCAGCATGGAATAAACAACTGCTGGATGAAACATATCTGACAGACTGGCAACAGACAAGCAACTCTGCAGAACTATTGCTATGCCAACAGTTTCAGATGTATGCTTCATTATTTTTCTCAATTTTAAAACCACCTAAGCAGAAATACTGATTAGGTAACTTCAGGCATTTTCCTTAGAGCAACTTCCTTCCCAATGTGAATAATATTTTTCTTGAGGCAGAGACAAACTTAAAGTAACAGGATTGATACACTTGCAACAATCCTCTTATAACAGGATTGTGTTCAAAAACCAAGAGAGTTAGCAGCACCTTGCTGCTTCTAGATAACACACATGGTACTTTCATGTAGGTCTGTAAGAAGCTGGCAACTACAGCGGCACACAAACTTGCTGACCTACCCAAAAAAAAATCATGCCCATCATTGTCCATATATCAGCAAACACCAATTTGGTTTTGGGTTAGTTTTTTTGGGGGGAGGGGAGAAGAGGAGGTATTTGGTGTGGGCAGACTGACAGAATAACTGTTACGAAACTCTGTTAATATTTCTGTCATTAAGTACTTGATGTTACTGTTACATTCTAAATGAAATTTTAAAATGGGCAGTCACATGAAAATATTTTATTTATACCAGTATAAGGAGGTATTGAATTACAAGGGAAAATATTGCAGGGAGGACCTCGCAACAGATACATCAGAAAGCTTCCTTAGCAAGTACTTAGGAACACTGCAATATGCTAGCACAGCTGCAAGCCAATTTTCAGCTTTAAGAGGTCCATGGGAGCTTACCACCTGAAAAAACTGCCACGAGATCTAGCTAGCAAACACCTGCTCTGAGCAGGACAAGCCCTGAAGAATTAAAAATAATGAATTCTGAGGAAATTGTATATGTTGTATGAGTTTAATCTGAGTGATGACACTTCTGAAAGTTTACAACTGTCAAAATCTTTTGTGTTGTTTACCCTGCACAGGCTGGCTCCAGTTAAAAAAGCTGTTTTCTCTCAGCTCCAAGATCCAGTGAGATTTATCAGCTCTGCAGTAAAATCTTTCCTTCCTTCTCCTGTCCTCAGTATCTCTGAAACACTTCTGTCAAATCAATTCCCAATGCTTTATGAATTTTACTGTCTGCTCTATATCCAATGTGCATAGTGATTAATACTAGCTTCTTTAACAGTCTATTCTTTGAGGGTACCATAGTTGTAACATATGACACTCAATGGTTAGTGTACCTTATCTCTGAAACCATCTTGTTCTTCTATATTTGAAGTTTACAGATTACGTTCCCAGATTGCAGAGAATTTAGAGGTAGCACTTTTCCTAAACTTCCTCCTTCACACCTAGGTATGCTGATGTTCTATCCATTTGTAATAGTTTGATCAACAAACACCAATGCAACCAGTTTATCCAAGCTGCTGTCATGCTGAATTTTATTTACTGTCAGTCATAAGGGTCAAGGAATATAAGCAGAGCATGATAATGAATAAAGAGAGAAAAAGAAAGACATAATAAGAGATTAGGGTTTCTGTATTTCTAACATTGGACAGTGTCTGTAGTCAATACAGCAAAAACCATGCAATACTCCTTGCAATCTTTAAAGGTGGTGTTGTGCATCAGAATACGGTTTCCTGATGCATTCTAAGGCTAGAGGACACAAGCACTTACTGGAGGAAAAGAAAGGGAAAATCAGCTGTCTTTGTAGAAGGCGGCTACCAGAATACTTTCAAAATCAAAAACTCCATCCACATCCCTTACGGCCACACTCTCAATTCACTCTGCCATAATGCCATTTACATTGAGTATCAGGCACCTCAAGGAAGAAAAACGGGCTAAGTGCTCTCTGCCCAGAACATATGCTTTATAAAAATTTGCCCACTTGACTTTTCCTTATTAACAAAATTGAGCCTGTACATTTCAAACCTCAAATTTTTATATCAAAAAGGTTGAAACAAAACAGGATTTCAGTTATAAAACCCTTCAGATTTTTATTTTTCTTCAATAAAAAGTCATGCAAATTTTAACTACAAGCAAGGCCTTCATTAAGGTTTCTCATATAAGTAAAATTTTTCCCAATTTGTGGCATTCTTACATGAGCAATAAAGCACAAGGGAGGCAAGGTACAGATTTTTAGCAAGCTGCAAAAGAGCAGCTTCAGGACAGAAAAAAAAGAAGATGGAAGAAGATAGCTAGTGGCAGGGCTACATTACTCCCAACAAAAGAGAGTAACAGGGCCACCAAAAAGGAAGAAATAGACTTGAAACAGTGTATTCTCTCATTTCTCTTAAGTGTT
The DNA here is from genome assembly GCA_024733675.1 of Psilopsiagon aymara. Taxonomy (NCBI): domain Eukaryota; kingdom Metazoa; phylum Chordata; class Aves; order Psittaciformes; family Psittacidae; genus Psilopsiagon; species Psilopsiagon aymara. Next base: position 43,847 of record JANRGW010052625.1, read on the forward strand.
AATACAGGCTATTACAGTTAATTCAAAAATGAGACATGAAATGCAACAACACTCTTTTCTGCATAAGTGCTGACAGCCTAACCTTTCTCAAGGACAGAGGTCAGCTAGCAACTGGAATTAAAGCACTGTTGAGGCAGGACTCTCGGAAGGGGGCAATCATCTGATGCATCTTCCTGGGGGAAATGAGCAATTCCCTCTTCAAAGAGAAGGAATTTGTGGCTGCTTACCACAGCAGAGACAAACCATAGGCATAGGTCTATTCTGACGTGGCCAAAATTCTGGAAAATGCCTTCAGTAAGAACTAAATGCAGCTCAGACAGCCCTGGACACTGGGTTTCCCTTAAGTTTCCTTTGTGCATTCTCCCAACTGTTCATCTAAATGCAGCAGATCCTATCTAGTTAATAAACTATTAATAACATGTACTATAAATACCATGCACTTCCTGCATAACCACCCCTTCAAAACACAAGATCCAGAACATGGTAAGGCTTTCACTGGAAATCCAGAGAACATAAGGTGCAGCTGATAAAAAACACTACATAAAGTCTGCTGATCCCAAGAACAGAGAACAGCTTTCAAAGCACTGCAAGAGGCAGATGGGATAAATTAATAAATAATGAGCAGAAACAACAGAGTACTCATGACTAATATACCTCCAATGCAGAAACACTCCAGCTAGAAGGAATTATGTGGACTACTTCATTTGTTATGTTGCAGAAGGAACAGCCTTTTGTGAACAGAACCAATTCAACAGATTCAACCTTAGCAAGTAAGTCATGAAGACCAAGCTTCTTAATAGAATAGCTTAGCAGCTTAAAAGCAAAAAAATGTATTGTCACTTACTCTTCATTTAGGTCTTTAAAATTCCTTCTTAGGGCTTTAAAGGTATGATTTTATGTCTTCTCATAGTCTGATTTAGAAATAAGTTCCTTTTCCTAGCACTTTTCTTCTTCATTTTTCTATGCTGTTGGTTTTTATATTCCCTCCTCTCAGTGCTTCTGCTCAAAGATGAGTGGAGATAAGCTACATTTAATTCATTATTATAGATAGAGCTAAGGGGAAGGGCAATAAAATTACTGCTCACAAGTGTAAATGCACCAGGCCTGACTGGCCTTCTCCTTCCTACAAATTTAGCATTGAATGCTTTGGGAAGGGGAAACACATCTCTCTGCTACTGAAGAAGCGCTTGTGTTGAAAGAGACTCTGTGCGGCTTTCTCATCCATTTATTTTGACCCAGAGAGTGACACTTGAAAGCCTAGGTGTGTAAAATGCTGCAGGGGTGGTGGTATTTGGTTTTACAGGAACAAAGTAAATTTTTCACCCTAGCTAAGACTCTCCCTTCTCTCTTACAGTCAATTCCTGAACATTTTTTGGTTGCACAAATGCTTGAAAACTGTCAGAACTGAAAAAACTTAGCAAGCTTGTTCAAGGTGTGTTTAAGTTATGAATGGAACGAAGAAGAATTAAATGTTTAAATTATAAGGTGCATACAACATTGGCTCTCTTGTGGTTGTTTATAGTATATATATGTGTGTGTGCGTGTATATGTGTATATATCATAGAATCAGAGAATAGTTAGGGTTGGAAAGGACCTTAAGATAATCATGTAGTTTATCACAGTGGTGTTTAACCCTTTAGCTCAGATGGTGACAGAGGATGGTAGCAGACTGAGGTCTTTCATTTGCTTTGTTAGTAGCTCAGATTGTCACAGTGTGTTGATTACAAAATGGTCCACCTCTCTTTTTTGCAGAGAGAGGGCTGGCATTCCATTCTCCCTAAGGTGGTTAAACATTACTTGAATATAGAAACTGTAGCAACGGCTTGATGTCTGCACAGAGAAACTAGGCTGCCATTGAAATTCATATGTCCCTCCTGCACTGTGTTTTCTTTTTGGATGGAGAGGATGCACAGCATTGTTTTGATGCATCTGAGGTTTTGCATCAAGAATTAAAAAAAAAGTGTGTATTTTCAGGAGTGAACCTCTCCTGTAGTCCCTAAAGCTTGTAATATATAGAAGCAGGATGTCCAGACCAGGATTGTGGAGAAAAACGGAAGAGATACTAGGAGCTTTATAGAGGTACAGTCTATAGGTCAATGAGAAATTCTGGTGGACATCTAGAAAATTTCTGATAAAATGCTGCCTTGTTGACAATGTCTTTTAGATAACAGTTACAGGTTGGGCAGAGAAGAGATTGAGAGCAGTCCTGTGGAGGACTTGGGGGTGTTGGTTGATGAAAAAATGAACATGAGCCGGCAGTGTGTGCT
>JANRGW010052626.1:0-24295 GCA_024733675.1 Psilopsiagon aymara
CCAGGAGCAGAGGGAAGAAAAAGGGGGAAGTGAGTGAACAAACTGCGTGGCTGATTTATGGCTTAAACCACAACAGAAGAACATGAAAATTCTCATTTTGTCAAGGAAAAAAATAAGTAGCATGCAATATTTTAAATTTCTAAGGGGATATGTGTAAAGATAAAGTCTAGCTGAGTGATTAGGAGAATTTTGCTCCGTTTTGAATTATTTCACCTTGAAGTGAGTGTCTGCAACGATATTTGGGATTGGAATTCTCCCACAATAGTTGATATCAGTCTCAAACCTTCCAACAGGAAATCTATTAACCTTGAAGCCCATGTCCTTAGGAGCAGAAATTTAACACATGGGCTTATTTAGCTTAACAAAAGTTGTAGGCTTGGAGGGGAAACAACTGCTGTTTCTCATGACAGCAGGTAAGCATCTAGAATGAAGGATTTGGTAGGAGAAATAAAAACCTACAGCTATTCCCTGATCACTGAGGTGGAAACAGGTTTCCTGTAGGAACTGAGGAGCAAAAAGCTGATCTTACGTCCATGGCTCATTACATTGTAAAGAGATATATCTCTGATGGCAAGTCTGCAAAAGAAACTGTCTAAATTGTAACTATGGAAAAGATGGAAACAAAAGGTTGATTTTCATACTTGAGCATCTTTCCCAGGGTTCAAATGGGAGTACCCCTGCAAAGTCAGGGATATTTTTTTCCAGGCTGTGGAGACAAGACTAAACTTGATGGCTGTGTTTGCTCTACTGCCTTCAGTGCAGCATTGATGATCCATATGGACAGGGGACTGGATCGTGGTAAAATCAATACGTTCATATACTGTATGCCTGTGTTTCAGTATAAGCATGTGTTTTTTTTCCCCTCTTATATCAGTTAACAGGAAGTTTTAAGGCTTCAGCTGGTAGTTACCTGCAGTCAGCCTTCAGCTTCAGTTAGCTTGCAGAGATGAGAGTAACTGTATTTAGACAAGTATGATTAAACAAAGACAGAACAACTTCAGATATAACAATGCTGTTTCCAAACAAGGAAACAGACACTATCAGGCACACTGCCACATGCAAGATTTAGCAGGAATAACTAAAAAATATAATACTGATGAAATGCTGCTATTTTCACCATTAAAATTACATTTACTGCTGGAGTTACCTCTTTGACAAACTTAACTGTCTTAACTGCCACTGTGTTTAAGCTATCTCATCCCAGGTTTTGGAAGCTTTCACAGAATTGTAACAGTATGCAAATAAACTGTGGGTTTAAAATAAAAAAAGATACTACAGAGCCTACTGAGATAAGCCAGTGTTAAGTCACAGACTAACATGTTACATGGATGACTGTATATATATATGTATATACCAGCACACAGTACACAGAATTAAACCAGACATATTTTTCTTAGAAGAAAGCGCACACATTTAACCTGTTACATACAAGCGCAAAATTAAGAATGTGCATCACACTGTCATCACTTCCACGTGGAGCTGCGCATTTGAACCTAGTGCTGCCAGTCAGTCACTACTGCAGCTGAGAAATAACATCCACCACTATTTTGAGACCCTGTTTGGTAGGCTGTGACCATCTTGGAAGGGGATGCTGGCTGGCTGCCTACCACATGTCTGTTCTATGCAGAGTTCCAAAAGCGAAGGGAGAAGTCATGCAACGAGGGATTCTGCGGCTGCCAGGAAAGTGTTACATTTTAGCTGCTCTCTGTGGGCATGCCTCTCTGTAAAAAATACTGAAAAAGAGCTCTGCCAAGGTTTCAGCTGAGGCTTTATTTGCTTTCAGTGTCTGGTAAGAGGGCATACAGGTTTGCAGTTCCCAGTTCAGAGCATTTTCCTTCCCTTTGTGTAAATCTTCATGAAACCAAGAGGGATTAAGCTAGAGATACGATCATCCATTGTGCACTAAGTATGCCACAGTAAGTTAACAAAATCCCTAGGATAAAGTGTAGTTTCAGGAAAATGTTTGCCAAACCTGAAGTATTCTAAAATTCAGAAGAGGCCTTGAAACCTGCAGTCTAAAGGGCTCCAGTCTTTGAGACAGCTACTTGTTTCAGCCAAAGTCTATCAGTGTACGATTCTTGAGGCTATACATATTACACCTGAAAAAATGAACATACTTCTCTGTACTGCACATTAGAACATGTGACTCTACAATGTCTCAGTCCTTTCCTCAAGACAAGCTACTTCTTTTCATCAGAAATGCCAAAAGCAAAATCTGAAAAAAAACCCAAATACTAAAAAGAGTCTTATATTTCAGCAGCCAAGAAGAATTGTTTTCTTGTAAATGAATGCAGATGCATGTATTTTTTACAGCCATATCTGAAGGCACTATTTTCTTTAAGAATACAGCCTTCTCAAGGCAAATAGTGTGTAAAAATTGCTGTTGCAATGGTAATTGAAGGCAAAAATACAGAAGAAGAATTCAAACTAACATTCACCCTTTCTGTCCTAGTCTCTATTGTGTGGCGTTTCAGAATAGTATCTCTTTTGACTTTCATTTGGAGGGGAGTCAGAAACTCACACAGCTGTGGTTTGAACATTTCTTCTTTCTTTATCAACCAGCAGGTTGCAACTGAGGTTCCAACTAACCCTCATTGCCCCAAGCATGGAAGCAAGTATGGCTGCTGCTCCTAATATCTGGACCTTCATTCTGGAGTGGGCAAATTCACCCCAGGCAGATGCAGAAGGCGGCAGCTGGGTGCTGTGGAGCAGCTGCTTGTTGGCACCTCAATTTTTTGCCACGTGGGTAATTTCCAGCATCAGAAAGGGCTCTGGTAAGCCAGCATGGCCTCTGCTTTTTTACTCAGATTTGATGCTGAGTTTACTCCAATTTGTTCAGGTCATCTCACCATAGTGCACCTGTTTTCTAACACAATCTTTTGCTCTTTGTAGGGTAAGAAAGCTTAATCAAATGCCATATAAACAATGTTTAAAATGCAGTTATTTCTAGTACTGTATTTTACTACACTGCATTTATTTAGCGTGCAGAACATTTTGGTCTGAGTAAACTTTTCTGAAATACAAAATGGAGCTATATAGCTAAATCACATTAAACAATTTTGTAAGTCAATTAAAAGGTAAGTTCTGTACACTCGAAGTCAGTGTTGATGACTATGGAAAACGAAAAGGACAAGATCACTAGCGTTAATCAACAAAATCTGCAGCTAAATTTATCTACCCATTGAACTAAACACACTGACTATTAGAAGCAGCACTGGGGTATTGTTTGTTAGCAATGTTTCTTTGCTTAGAAAGAATAAAATTAACACAAAATGCAATGGAAACGCAAAGAAAACATCTACACTAGATTACAAAGAACAGTGGTTAAACCAAGTTCAATGTGCCTTTCCATGTGGTTGAAATACACTGATTCACAAATAAAGAAGTGCAATAGTTAACTTTAAATACCAAGGCTGTATTATGTAAGACAAATTTTGCTCACAGAGTAACCATCACAGCTGCCTGTCCCAGTAGAGGTCGCAGTGCCAGAAAATCCTTTTAGGGTGCTCTGAAAATATCTTTGCCTTTCTCAGGCCAAGGCTGTATGCTCAATGACACTACCACATAGAAATACAGTGGGATTCGGAAACTCCTCTTGCCTAAATACAATGTCTATCATATTTATCACTTTCTTTGGAGAAACAGGCTCTTTAAACCTTCTGTGATTTGAAACTGACACCTAAATGGTCCTCTGTAGTGTGGACAGGAAAACTAGAGCCTTTTCTTGAGGTCAAATAATAGACAAGGGTAGAGATGAGTGTTTCAGTGCACCTATCACTTGACCTACTGGAGCTCCTTTCCTGTCCACTGCAACAGGGATAACAGTATTCAGTTCAAAGCAAACGTTGCTAGGTCTAGAAGGCAGCGAGAGATTGAATCTACTGACACTGGACAAGCCTCATGCAAATTGCTAAAGAAAGTCATAATATCTTTCCCTTTGAAAAACAATACCTTCCCCCTAACTTGCAAATGATGTGTGTGGTATTTTCCTGGGACAGATGCAAAGAAAAGCACAGAGGATTTCAGAGCTATCTCATGCAGAGTACCCTCTGGTCACTGTATTATGACACCAGGAAGTCATAATTTATCAGCCAGTCATGCTCACTCTAAGATCCCATATGTCAGTGTCATTACAGAAACAGCAACCCATGAATCTAATAGTCATGAAATGTTAAGTACAATTGCCTGCGTTGCCAAACGTAACAGAAAGAAAGGTAACAGTTTCTCAGAAGCATACATCTTGACAATTTCACTCTTGTGTACTTCTTTGTTAATTTCAAATAAATTTTATGCAATTAGGTAAAAAATAAAGGGGATATTAAAATGGTTAGCAGCTGAAAAAAGTTGCAGTATGTAAGGTGCTATATTATTCTCAAAGCTGAAGCAGTTACTTCCAGTGCAAATCTAAATAGCTTCAAAGACCTATACCTGCAGTGGAAAAGAAGGACATCAAGCATAAAGCCAGATCTAATTTTGTTTCAGTAGCAAACACTGCATCCGAAGTGGGGCTCAGAGCCTGTGCCTTTGATCTCCAAACATTTTAGACACATGTTTCTCTGCAGTTCAGGCATACTGGACTGTGTTAGGACTATCATGCCTGATGCATGATGAATCACAGGCTTTAAGGAAGAGGAGAGCATTTCTGGCTTCCCATGCAGCTTTTGGCATTCATTTATCAGTGTAATTTATCAATCCAAAAGCTGCTCCTTCCTCAGGATTAAAAGGAGGAATGACATGGAAGGTCCACGTGGTTTCTGATACTCCCAAGTACACTGAAGAAGGATTGTATTTCCCTGCCCTGGCAGATAACCTCATTTCCTGTGGGTAATTCAATCTCAGAATATTGATAAAATACAAACTACTTTCTCCAACCATAGTAAACTGCACACTCCGCCTGAGTGCTGCAATGTTAACAGAACAGCACTAAGCTACAGCAGGAGAACAAGAAACACAATGAAGGCTGCCAGTGACAAACACGTCTGCAGTCCCCACAATCAAGGGCACACTTCCGTGTACACATGGCTTTTCACACAATTGTTTAAGAGTAGGCTTATGTGGACACTCAGGGGTCTTATGTGTCTCATGTTTGAAAGGCTGCCAGGCTCTTCTCACCAGCTTTGGCTGCAGGTCAGACTTTTGGATGGGGCTGTGTCAGGGATAATTTTAGCTGATCTTTGGGGAAGGGCTGTGAAGGAGGCTTTTGTTCTTATGATTGCCAATGGGAGGAATGAAGTGCTGCCTTATTTGGTTGGTGTAATTTTTTTTTTTTTTTACATTTCCAAAACTGCATGAAAAGATTTCAGACAAAAACCCTTGCCAAGCACGCAACATATTGGACACAGCTCTGAAGTGAACCCAAAGTCTCTGAGGAAGTGCTTGAAAACAACAACCCAGTGAATTATTTCATTTATTTTGCTCAGCTGTGCTCTACGATATTAAAGAATCAAATTTTCTTTGCTTAGATCAAACACATCAACTCTACCATTTAAATTTATAAATCAAATTGAAAACTCACAGAAAGCTATAAAACAGCCTATGATTTTTCACTATTTAGATGTACTGGTCTGTGTTTCATGTGGAAAAAAACAATTCTAAGAAACTATAAAAAGAAAAGGATGCAACAGAAAAAAAGTCCTGGAAGAATGGTAACTAAAAGTAACACAGAGATTAACAATTGATTTTTTAAAAGCCACATGCCCATTCTGTGTAACAACTTAACTATATCACATCCAGTACATCACACCTGAGGGGCAGTAGCATTTAATGAATCTTTGCTTTCACAGATTAAACACTTTCTGTGGAAGATCAATTTATATGAATTCCAGACCTAAACCTACCTAAACCCAGCTGGCTCTGGCATTTGTTTCATGAGGAAGCTGGCAGGAGGCTGGAACACTGGGAGCTGTGCAGCCGACGGGTTGTGTTTTGCACATCTGTGTGGTGGTGTCTGCAACTCTAGGAGCAGTATCCAGCCTGTCAAAGCCATGCTGATGACTGCCACCACCAAAGCCTAATGCATGATGTTAATCACAGAGCATGTTGAGAGCACCGTCCTCCTTGACAGGAGCACCAGAAAACAGCCCCAGAATCTGATCCTTAACTCAAGATTACTGGGTTACGTTCTATTAACTTTAAAAGGCCCCCCGAAAAGATATATAGCTTACTGGCTATTTCAGTAGTTATTTCTCAATAAATTATTTCTAAATAAATGTATTTTGGCTAAACAGGGAATTCTTTTCAGATCCCTGCTTTGAAATGTAGCTTAGGAAAGGGCAGCTTGAATACCTCCACTGATAAAACTTGTGATGACCCAGGACAGGACCATAGCAGTTTCACATAGCAATATGTGCAACTTCATATAGGGCTGGAAATATTTTGCATTCAAAAGTGACATACTAGACCCCATCCTTGCTGCAAGTTTCAGTGACCACATGAGTATTTAAAGGCAAAACCTGTAAGATTTTGTCTTTGGCTTGCTTTCTCTGCATGTTACCAAATTTTTTTTCACACTATCAGAGAATTCAGGGTTTACTAGAAAGTGGAGCTTTTAATTTTATCTGTGAATTTATTAATTTTTTTTAACTGGTTTGTCCTTCTACACAACCACACATACAAAATGACTGCAGGGTGTCATGCTTGTACAGAAAGCCAGATAAATCCTTCAAAATATCAAAAGAGATCACATATCTTTTATATGTTAAGAGTATTTTGTCTAAAATTATGCTATTCTTACAAACAAAACTCATCTTATGCTCACTCATTTGATTTACCAGCAGAGAAGTGAAAAGCAGAATCAGTAATTTACAAAATAAATACTGCTAAGAATTCAATGGACACTGAAGCATTGCTCACCCTCTCAAATGTACTTCAGCTCTCTTGGAGAAGATGGACCTCTCTTTTGCATTTTTCCCTCATCATTTTTGCCACTTAATCCTTACATTTCAAGCAAGGGAAGAAGTGAAGGTAAATCGATCTCTCAAGACCAACATGTCCTGTCCCAGATGGGCTTACAAGCAGCACGAAGAATTACACCATGCTGTTAGACACAACTGCAGCCCTTTTTCTAATGCTGCGGTGGTTTGCTGCATTTGAACAGCATACACATGGTATTCAATATGCTCTGAAAGCAGCTTGCTGTGCTGCAGCACCCAAGATGGTTCATCAGGATGAGATAATTTTAACTACTGGAGTATGAGATAACATTCATGTGAGCTACAGCAGCCCATCCTCCCTGCTATTCCACTCTCTGCAAGGACCCAAAGCTGAGTGTAGAGTACATAGCATCACTGAGCTGCATTGTCTAGAGAACAGGGCTTGCGGAAAGCATCCTACATGGAGGGGAATCACTCCTTCAGCAATCCCTTCAGAGAAGGCAAAGATGATGGCACGCCTCAGCTGCATACATCTGCACTGACATCCATACTGGCAGAGAAAGGACGGGAACCCCACTCTGCATGGTGGAAGCACTTCTCATGTCTTCAATGAAGCATGCTTGCAGGAAGACAGAACTCTCATTTTTGAGAGACATGGAGCTGTAAAGTTTCTAGTTTGCAAACTTGTTGAGCTATGCATCGTTCCATGCAGTCACATGTACAAACTTATTCTAAGGTGTTGTATCAGCATGGAAAACCATGTTGGATTTTTTGTTAACAGCAATGTTTCATAATACGTCTTACCATGTCATAATGGAGTTTTACATTAAATCTTGGTATTTAAATGAGTGATGTAATTTTAAGGCTTTAAAACTGAGAGGTTTTTATTATGTGCCTTTTGAAGTTATATACAGCTACTTTAAAACCATGCATTAATGTGTCACATAGGAAAATACAGGAATGTCTGTGAAGTTCAGATGCAAGAAAATGGACCAGCTTGCAGCCCTGAAAATATATGGCACCTAGCTCTGCAGCTGTTAAATACTGCGCACTAAAATAAAATCCAGAATTACCATATTTTATTACCATGAATTATGATAGTAAGTAAATAGTATGATAATACCTTACAGATGGCTAACCACAATTAAGGCAAGGTAATTCTAAGACCTAACAGATAAAACATGTATATGTTTACTTTGTAATTGACAGCTTACTGGCTTTCTGCTATTGCTGCTTTTCAGATGGACTCAGCTGAGCAGAGTATTTGGAAAGCCACATTCTAATAATGAAACAAGCTGTTTGTTTACACTCCAGCTGCTGCCCATCATTACTGTTGTACAAGAACTTGTGTCAGAAAATCCACCAAAAGCCACACATCCAGCACTGTTCACCAAGTAATCGAATTTCTCAGTGTCCAGAAACTGAACTACTGCTGGCTGTGTACTATGCTTAGGCACCATGTAATAAATCTGGGAGGCCTGTGCTCCAGGAAAAGTCCGTGGTCATCCATTCGCTTAATCAAGGAGACACTCTGATTCTTGCATATATCCTTTCATTATTTCCTCCTTATGAAGTGACATGCCCCATAATGAACTCAAGTCTGCTGGAGTGGTTAAGTGTGAAGTGGCACTGATTCCTGAAAATAACAGATTCATTATTCACCTAAGCTAGAGTTTGGATCTTCAGTCACAGAAGTCTATGAAAACGGCAACTGAAAAAAAGGGGTATGGGTAATTTAAAGCCAAGAACCAAGATACTCCCTGGTTTTGTTGTTAGCTATTGAGAAACATTAGAAATTGAGGTAAAGTAGTTCAGAAAGCAGTTTGCACATGCCATCAAACTAATATGAGAACAGCATGTAAAATCAGTCACAGAAGTGTTAATAGGAAATACTTAAGTAGCAAATAAGCATTACGAAGCACTTATCACAAAAGAGTAAATGAAAAAGGAGAAAACCAGACTCATTAGAAGATATAAAATATCCACAGTTGCTGAAATTTCAGGACATCTGTAAGGAATCTCGAGGGAATAAATAAAGAATCTTGTTTCACTCATGCATGAAACCACATATCTGAAACTATGACTGATAAATTATTACACAGCCTGTTGAAGAGTGATCAGTGCCAGCCAATAATAACTCATGGCAACCCCCCTGGCATGTGAGGAGTATCCACCAAAGACAGCTGAAATTCTCTTAGCATTTCCTCAAACTACAGGCACAGAGATTAGGGTAAGTTTCTTAATGAAAAAATGTAATTTTGCAAATAGCCATTTTGCTGAGAGCCTGCATCTTACCAGTCCAATACTGTGGAACTGGAGATTAAAAATTGCACAAGGCTGCAACATTTGAGCAATTTTTTTGCAAATGTCTGTAATTTCACAGGTTTATTTTCAATTTACTTCTGAACAACCAATGTATTTCTATCCTTACCATGATTACCAAGGCAGGAATATCCAGACACAGGGAGACAATCCTGTCCTCACTTAGGTCTACAGGCACAACAGGCTTGGGAGATGGAGAATCCCAGCCCTGTGAACGTGGAGGGATGAAGAAAAGTGCTGCTTTACACTTCAGCAAATCCTTCTGGGGATGAAGCACTGACTTTGGCAAAGGTGCTGTTACTTATGCCATTTGCTTGGGGAAGCAATTTTCTGCCTTGTTAGCACACTGCAGGGAAAAGGGCTGCTTCTGTCCTCTCCTGGTGTCCATGCAGAGGACAAGGGGGATGCCTCTTGTGCGCAGATTCATTCAGGCCCTACTCACAACACCAAAATCTCTAAAAGTCATTGAACTTCTGTGTGTTCCCTCAAACCTTAGAAAAGTTTAGGGAATTTGATGTAACATTTAAGCAGATGCCTTTTAGCCCCTAGAAAAAGAATGTACTACCTATCCACACAGCTGTGGTTGCATAGCCTGCATGAAAAGCAGTAGTTACTGGTGACATTTGGAGAGGAGCATTCCTCTTCCATTTGTTCATGCACAGATGGGTGGTTTTCTATTTTGATATTTACTCCAGGGCAATTTCTGAGGCAAAACTTCCTCATATTTCATTGAGGTCTTGATCCTTTCTGTTGCATACAATTGTAGGTTTTTACTGTTTCTACACAGTATGTGGGGCACTCAGGATGCTTTAGGAGCTTCTCCAGCTCAGAACACTTCAGAGCCTTGCCAGGCTCCTAAAGTGACATGTATTTTGTAGATCTGGACTGTACATGACTTACGTTCCATAGGGACCGATATTTGGATGTCATGTTCCTGCGTGACCAATAAAAATTATAATAAAAGAGTGAAGTCTGAGAAAATCCAGTCCTTTTCCTTTGCTTGCGCTTCATTAATTACTAACAGTGTGCTTGGTAACATTCAGGAGAGAAATGGGTAGCTGTCTAAAGTCAAGACTCAGGCTTATGCGCAGTGTCAGCACAGAGCTACAGAGGTTGTTTTCTGTGCCTTATTGTCTGAAAGGGATGTCCAGGCCATTGCCAAATGATGTCCAAAAGATCAGTTAATCAGGCAGATGGACCCAGCCTTTGGGCTGGGGCAGCACTCTCCTCACACAGTATTTTCAACAATGTATCTTACAAGAGAAGGTACAGGAAAATTGCCCTTCTGCCTGAGATGAATTAGAAAGAGGTCATATTCTTGAATCCTTGATCAGCTCTTAGACAGCAACTTTCTGGGTAAATGTCAGCCTCTTGGAATAAAAATTAACTGCAGGCACTAGCTTGAAAATAGCAGCATTTGGCACTGTGTTTGTGGAGTGTTATGAGATAAAAAAAGAGTTAATTAATCACTTTCACTGTTATTTCCAAATATTTTTTCAAAATTAATAATGTAGTAACTTGTTTCTAAATCAAAAGAAGGACACTTTACTTAGATAAAAGCATAATTTGAGGTGATAACAACTCGGCAAATATGACCCTGACTTTCTGCTGCACTGGACATTAAACTGTAATACAGTAGACCTATAGCATGATCATTAGTGCTTGTTCCATTTCCTCTGTTAGAGAAAATGGCAAATACAATACCCTAATTTCTTTACTGCTGATTGAAGCACTGTCAGGCTCTTTTGACAGTAAATCTCTTTCCTTTGTGTACTGCAAAGAGAGCTTTGCACTTATCTTAGAAAAGGCCTCCAAAAATCTTTTTGTCAAAAAAATTCTGAACCAAATTGCTGATAAATCATGCTGGTGTGATAATAAAACCCACTCTACTTCCCTTCCAACAATTTTTAACAAGAAAAAATCGTTCAAAATCTGTTTACAAGAAACAAGAAAAATGAATATAAGCTAGCAATATTATGAAGCTGCTAATTCAAAATGCCCTCACTCTCTAAAGAGATTATCCTATATATGAAACCAACACATAACATTGTTTCAGAAATAACATGGTTAGGGCATAAATACATTTCTCTCCCATGAAGTGGCAGCATTTCAGTAGGTTTCTTACATAACTTGGCAGTTTACCTATTTGCTTATTTGTTCTTGACGGCAATTTGTGACAAGTCCCCCCAGGATATTTAAAAAGCCCCTGTTAAAATGTTGTCACCAAATGGAAAAAAAAGCAGAAGCAATTTCTCAGCTTCTATGGAGTGATTTCTATATGTGATATGTTAAATCACGCCTCTCCAAGAGTATTAAACTTGAAGCCCTCCAAGAGGATTAAACTTGAAGCCACTCAAACAAACTTTGAAGAAATAAACATTTTGTGCCTAGAATACATCAAATGGCACTTCATTTCTTAATTAACAAAACCTCAACTACAATGTCTTAGAATGGATACTGCTACTCCTCCCTACAAGTTATTCAGCTGTATGCCATATGCATGGCAATACTTGCAGTTTGGATTAAAGGGAAGAATGTATATAGGTGTCCTGCAAAGCACACCTTGATATCAATCAACCATTGATCCTGCATTCCTTCACTGACTCCACTATAAGAAAATATATTCAGGCAGACAAAGACTCTCTGTTATTTCATTTGTTCTGTATGTCTGACACCCTCCCTTGATATATAGGATTTATTATGCATATGAGGCATGTTTTTCTATGGAAGTCCTTTTCAGAAACATTGCTACAACCTCTTTATTCTGCAGTCTACTACAATTACTTCTAAATGGGGTATTTATGTTCTTTCAGGAGGCTACAAGCAAGACACATCAGACGATATACACTTGTCATTGTAGAGACTAATGTTCATTTTTTTCTCATACTGTGATGTGCTTATGTATAATTTTACAAATATAAATGGTAATAGTAAAATTATAATTACAAACATTCTCATCCCCTCTTTGACTTGCACTTCCCTTATTAAATAGCACTTTCCTTATTGACTTGAGACTTCAAGTGCACTGTAGAACCCTTCACAGTAGGCAAAGGATCATGTTTAGTTGGTCTTGTACTTTCCTTCAGGATAAGACTTCACAGGGAATTCAGAATACCTTTCAATTATCTAAACTTTGTTAAATCAGTTAGTACAATCAGTGTATCTCGTGTGGTATTCCTTGTATTAATTTGTGTAACAAAGAAATCACAGAATCACAGGCTGGTCTTGGCCTGAAAGGACGTTAAAGCTCATCCAGTTTCAGCCCTCTTACCGTGGGAAAGGACAACTTCCACTAGACCAGGTTGCCCAAAACCCTCTCCAACCTGGCCTTGAACACTTCTAAGATTCCATGATTCTATAATTCCGTATTAGAATTCATAATCTTACAAGGAAAAGGCATAGTAAGAATTTATGTTTCATCCATTAAAACAAGGAACCAAATACCCCTAGATATGTGTTACTACAGAAATCAGAATGAACAGAATAGTTCCTGAACAACTTGGGCAACTGACACCAACTGTTCTGAACCATTGACAGCTCAGGGTCATGAGTATTGACATCACATTTCCCTGAAGGTTCAAGTTCAGTTTCTGTAAGCAATCCTCAGCTCCTGGACAAACTTCAGTAACAGGAGATAGCTTAAGAATTAGCGCAAACAACACTGATTCAGAGTCTAGGTTTTCTGTGTTGCATTTTTTCCTGCATGAGTTGCCATAATAGCAACACAGAATTTACCTTACATATTGACAACCCATTTACTTGTAAAAAAGAAAACAAATACATGCATCCTTATCATACATATCTTCAATTACATTGCAGATGGTGCTTTTAACTGCAAATAGCTGCTGTCCCTCTTTTGAATTCATTGTTTATCTGCCTCTTCTTCAAAAATGTTGTCATAAATATTTTCCAAAATCAGAGTGTGCTGGAGTGTGCTGGAGTGTGCCAGAGTGCAAGTGTTAAATCTGAAACCCATCCACCTCTATCCATTTTTTTTCCTGTTCCTGTTGAGGGGTTAGAAGGAGAGTGGCAAAAGCAAAATATGTTGTCAGAGAACATAATATTACATCATAATCCTTAGCACAGAATTGCAGCCAGGACAGCAAATTGCTTCTTGTCTTACAGTATCAAGCACTGTTCTTTTACTTACAACTGCATACTCAATGAACATGGCCTACACCTGCAAGTTACTAGAATACCACTTTTGAGCAAACATTCTGAAAAAATTACAAAATTTTATATTTCCACTTCTCCCCTCCCTCCCTCAACCAACTCCACCCCCAAACTGGGGTTTCTTCCTTGTTTGTCGCAATACACTTACTCTTATAACAGTGTGCCTTTTTAGGCCTGGATAAGAATTTATTAATAATATATCACATTTGTTCAACATTTCAGAATTCTGTCGCTTTTAAGCCTCAGATCAGTTCACCTTGTAGCTGGTGCTAAAGCTAAAATCCATCCATTGCCTCTATCTCCAGCAGGCACTAATTCAGTAATAGCTGTGGTTTAAGTCCAGCTAGATACTAAGTTCCATGCAGCCTCTTGCTCACATCCCCACAGTGGGATGGTGAGGATTGGAGAAAAGGTAAAAGCCATGGGTTAATAACAGTTTAAGAGTTAAAGTAAGGTATAACATAATACTATTTCCAATAATAATGATGAAAAGGATAATTAAAGCAAACAAACAAACAAACAACAGAGAGATAGAACAAAAAAAAAAAAAAAAAAGAAAAGAAAAAAACAAACAGCAGTAATGCACAATGCAACCGCTCACCGCCCACTGACTGATACCCAGCCTGACCTGAGCAGCAATCTGGGCCTTTCAGGTAACTCCACCCAGTTTATGTACTGCATGACATGCTGTGGTATAGAAAACCCCTTTGATTAGTTTGGGTCAGGTGTTCTGTCTCTGCTTCTTCCCGGCTTCTTGTGTCGCTCCTTACTGGCCAGGCATGAGAGACTGAAATGCCATTTATCAGAGGAAGTTCTACTGAGCAACTACCAAACTGCTGGTGTGTTATCAGCATTGTTCTCAGACAAAATCCAAAGCAGCCCTGCGCCAGCTTGTGGGAAGAAAATTAACCCTATCCCAGCCAAAACATGTACAATTATATAGAAAAAATGAAACCTTTTTCTTAGTCTTTATCTAACGCCGACTTCCCTTTGAATGCCAAAATCCTCAAATATTTCAACAATTCTCTTGGATCACAGCGAGTTTGATTACCTCATTTGCCCCAAGCTCTAGTTGTTAGGCACACCAACACCTCTAGGTCTGTAAAATATGCTTGCAAGATGCATATTTGCAGTAGGTCCTTACCCACAATCATACTGCTCATTATCAGACTGATCAAAGTTCACTGAAATGAATAGAAACCTTTAATCTAGATTTTCTCTCTCAAATCTGCAACTGACTAAGTGCCCTCAGTCTTCATCATCACAGCTGAGAGTTCAGCACGCTGTCTGTGAATTTAAGCTGACAAGGAACTGAATAGAAGTACAGGCATGCAATGAAGCTGGAGTTGGTAGAAAATTGAAATGAAAACAGAGGGGGTCGCACATATGCCTTAAGGAAAATGTTCCTATCAGGACGAGATGAGGGCCAGCCATAAGAAAACAACCTATTATAAAATATGATGGGAAATTAACTTAGAGACTGCCAAGTGAGTTCAAAACACTATCTAGATGATATCTAGTAACTACTGTAATTACACAAAGTAAACTGTTAGAAATAACTTCAAATTTAAATATAATGAAAAGAGTAATTTAACTCTGAAGCTGAAACCTGTCGCTTTGACGCTAATGCAGACTAGGCAAGAAGGAACACAGTTTATTTTTAGTGATAAACATAAGATTTTGAAAAAACACATTCAGAAAAAAAAAATAGTGTCATTTTCTTAATTTTGACCACCTAAAAAGTGATGTCTCTTACAGAAAAAGTGTGCATCTGTTTATGACCAGTATTTCAAGGTTTATTTGAATTTTATATCATCAATAAATTATCCTGAAAGTCAGGCAGTGAACACTGGCCTTGGGACACCTGTGTGTGGAATCCATTGACTACACTACATAGGAAAACTGATGTAAAAATAAGCATGCAAGAAACCAATACTGTATACAGCTGATCCTTTGAGAAGGAGAGGAAGGACAAAGATGTGCTAAGAGAGGTTGCAAATGCATCCTCTCTCAGGAATGAAATTCACCCCGTTGGGTGGCAACAGAAGCTCTGTACGTGTTCTGAACAGCACAGCAAAAGAAATGAAGAGATGAACATTGGCTTGCCCTAGTTCTGTAAAAGCCTTTCATTTTAGGAATGAAGCCATCTCTCAGCTTGAAGAACAATGGAAGAATAATGGAAAAGGAAAAGGTGCAGAAGAGATTAAAAAAGGTAATTTGTTTCCACTAAGGGCAAATACATCTATGCACTGGAACACAGATGCAATGAGCAGAAAGAAAAATGGTGAAGAAGGGCAAAATGGATGCAGTAGTCTTCAGAACAATACTGTTTTTTTAATATTCTTTGTTCTTGGCAGGAAAAATGTCTGATATATTTATGCTGATTTGTGACCTGGAAGGTTAATATTAATTTCTTGTATATTACTCTAACCACTTGCTTAATTCTTGGTAAGCCTTGCTACAGCTAGGCTTACAGTACTCAGACATTACAAGAAACAGATAGACCAGAACAGAAGCTTTATCAGAGGGATTTATTGTGTGTGCTTTGCTTGTTTGGTTGGTTTGGTTTTGGTTTTGGTTTTGGGTTTTTTTGTGTAATTTTCTTATTGTTGTTGGGGTTTTTTTTTTTCCTTTTTTTTTTTTTGGGGGGGGGTTGCTCTTTTGTAGTTTTGTTTTCTTTCGGGTTTTTTAAAGAACTTTTAAAGAATTTTTTTTTAATAGTCCATTTAGTTAAACAATTTCAAACTGCGTTGAGCAAGATGCTTTGGTGCTTCTAAAGTCCCACTTTACACTTCTGATTAAATCCTTTAGAAGCATCTTGAAAAAATCCTTTGCTAAATGAAGACAAGCCTCCTTATGTCAGTGATCCACTGTAATGACAGATCCATTACTACATAGCCCTTAACAAGGGGTTTATAAAATAAGTAGGTAGACTGGTTCAAGAGATTTCAGCAAACAGAGATTGAATGCTTCTTTTGCTTAGAGAAATTTATAAAACCGGAAGTAGTCAGAATGCTATCTGGTGCACAACTCTTCCAGCTTTTGCTTAGATGTTCAGTATCAGCTATAAGAGCAAAAGTCAGTACAGTCCATCTTAGCTAGGGATCTGGTACAAGGATCTATAAAAATCCAAATTATTGCATGCTCATATAAATCACAGAATCATAGAATGGTTTGGGTTAGAGGATCTTAAGATCGTCTAATTCCAACCCCCCTGCCATGGGCAAGGGTGCCTTACCGTGGACCAAGGTTCTGTCCAACCTGGCCTTGAGTGTCAGCTATTTAGTTTTCATGTATCACTGTTCATTTATTTCAGCAACGCTATTACAACTCTTAGAAGATGAAGATCTTCATCTGGTTCCTGGATTTTAAAATACAAAACTAAAACACATTCTGAAACGTCTTTCAGCAAAACGTCATAATAATTTTATGAGAAAGAATTATAAATAATATAGGACCATCTTAACTGGGACACTTTGATTCAAAGAAAAAATTGCTCATAAAATAGTAATCTGACCCAATTCTAAGAAATCTATACAAATTTGTTACATTGTACACTAGGCTTAGATACGTAATTTAGATTACTTTGGATGAAAGCAACTTAGTAAGCATCAGATCATTCAGAAAGTCCTGAAGTGAACATGATGGTCTTGCAGTAGGTCTGGTTACTCCTGTGAGCACCAGTTCTTGCATTGTATTTAGTGTGAACAGGCTTGCAAATGATACCAACCCATGACTTCTAGGATTTTTTCACAATGGGTATTCTATTACCATAGGTAAATGCACCTGACTCAACCTCTTCCTTCTGAATAGCTGCATTACTGTTGTAACCACATTTTCTTTTTTCATCTAGATATCTACCACAGAGGTCAGAGGTCAACAGTCCTTTCCTGCGTACAGTTCTTTTGACACGGCATCTCTGCTGATTATCCATACAGATCCTGCCTTACCACTCTTACCCTTTGCAAGGGCTCTTCAGGCTGACCTCTCTTTTCTTCCACATGAGCAACAGTTGTTTTTTGTTAGAAAAGTATGATAGTCTGGAAATAGACTCAAAGTCAGCCATGTTGCATTTGCATTATTTATACACCTCTAAGCATGTATGTCTGCTCCAAGGTCTTTGCCATCCTTCTGCTACTTGTCTGCTTCACCCAAAATATCTGCTGCAGACAACCTTACAGTGCTACTGGATAAAACCAAAAATATGTCCTGCTGACGCTGAAGGCAGACTGCCAGGCACAGCAGAAGGCAAGATCTTTAGCATCTCTCCCTTCTTAGGTCTTACTTATATTTTAGTTTTACAAAGTAAAATTGACTCTATGTTACTATTTTGTTTTAAATGCTCCGAGTGTCCCAACTAGGGGGCTCTTTCTTATCCAATATGTCCACTCTCTTCTGCCCTGGAAGTGATCCGTGTCAGCATACAGACTAGACATTTGACAAATACATTTCTTAAGTACCTTCCCAGCATCTGATTAGAGTTTTGGGGAACATCTGGTGGGAAATTGGATGGGAGAACTACAAGTGACTGAGAAGTATATGTAACAGACAGAAAAACTGTATGTAGCTACTAGAAGACTTTATCTTCGTGTCTCAAAAATTTTTATGCCTTTTTCTAAGCAATAGAATGTGAAATCATTGTACAAAATTCAATAGTGTGAAAACCATATGAAATATAGAAGAAGAAGGTATACTGGGAACTACACAAGCTAATGGCACTAAACATTACTCTGATCTCTCAGTATCTACTGTCTTTCTGTGTATGTACCTGCAATTTAAAAAAGCAGTGAGAACTGATCTTTGATTAGACATAAAGCATATGCTATCCACTTTTGCAGTAGTTCACACTGCCTTGCAATGAGCCTTGTGTGTATAAATGCTCCTGCAATGGCAAAAACTGTGATGGGCCACCTTGAAAGGAGCAACTGCAAATGTAGCATAACTATTTTCATGCCAGTGTTCTGCAGGAGCCTGACTCAACTTCTTGTAATTCTTTACACCAGCTTGTAACTCTTTACACAAAAAAAAACCAACCCCCCCCCCCCCAAAAAAAAAAAAACAACAAACCAAAAAAACCCAACAAAACAAAACGATTTGGCCATCTCTGCTCCCCTTCAGTTGAAAGGAAAACTAGCACACTCTCCTTTGTTTAAGGTTCCAAATAACTTACTGTGACATACTCCACAAAAAAAATGAACTAGAGACTACACAACTGACAACAATTTCAAATTACTTTTGTGGCCAAAAGAATCAGTGCTGAACTCCACAGCTTTTTTAGTTTGGGCAGTGCATGCACTCCACTTTAACAGATGACTTAGAGCATTAAATGCATTGCTAACTCCTGTCCAGGGTCACTTTTTGCCCTTCAAAGTGCCACTTCCTAAAAAAAAAATAATAAATAAAATAAGTCAATATAAAGTTAATTATAGGAGGAAACTTGTGTGGACTGTTTCAGTGAACTGTGTTTCTTTCCCACATGAGTATGTATTGAGCCATTGTTGGTGAAAAACTAGGAAACTAGCTGCTGAGCATATGATGCTGAATAATACTCACAGCAACTGCCTCCAGGATTTGTTTAACAGCGTCAGCAGCATCTCGTTCACTGTAGTATCCCTTTTCCACAATCCTACAATAAAAAAGTGACATGCAAAATTGCATTCAGAATTATTCATTATGATAAATAAACCATGCTGGCAAAAGCTTTTGAAAAATGTGCTAGAAAACAATCAAATTTAAACATGACCTGGACCCTGGAGTGCCCCTTAAAGAATGGAAAACAACTCTTTTGCAATTCAGGTTGCCTTTGATTTACAGTTAAATGAATAACCAGAGATAAAATACCAACTAGGTAAGAAGCTCCAGCTTACAACACATGCGCATTCAGTTGAAAGAGTTAGATAAAACTAGATATCCTTTAGGAACTGCTTCTTCACTTTTATATTAAACCCCATCCCCATTAGTTAGTTAGTTAGCTACTTAGTTTGCTAGTTGACAAAAGAACTATGCTAGGTACACACAGCTCTGACTTATTCAAGACAAAGAGATGATGTCAAGATTTACCAGTTTCAAATTATCCGTCAAGTATAATGGGCTGAACAAGTTTCTTTTTTTCCCCCATAAGTAGAAATTTGAAGATCTGTAGTCTAAGAAACATGGTTTCATTCAAACTAAACCCACTTTTTTTTCTTTCTTCTTAAGGTGAATGCTATGTTTAGTTTGTATTGCTGACATATAATAACTTGATTTTGTAAATGTGCTGATCAGGTGTGGCCTCTGAAGAGTTCAGCACTATTTATGACTTGTGAAGATCCTGCAAATCTGGTTTTCTTTCCCTCTGCATTTTTACATCTGTTCAATCTTGTGAAAATAACAAAACATCAACCTTCACATTCCATATTATCTTCTAGAACCTTACTATGATGAAAACTTTAAGAAAGAAAATACATTTCTGTGTTACAGTAATATTCTGAAGTGGTGTATTTGAATATGTTGTATGCTGTGCTGCATAGAATGGCAGCAAGGGAGAATGCAGACTTCTGGATTGGCCTCAAAACCCAGCTGTGCTACTGCAACTCTTTTAGAAGAACAAGGTCTGGAGCCTTACTCTGGATTTGCATCAGACAATCTCCTAGAGCTGGCATTATAGAACAAAACATTATATAAATGCAAAGTTCAGTTAAACATATGCAGCAGAAGATACAGATTTGGACAATGACATGTATGAAGTTAATGAAAGAAGAATCTAAAATTAGTACTAATACTCCCTTTAAGACACTCATCCATCTTTTTACTACTGTATTTTACTATACACAGTATTTGTGAACTACAGTACTTGTCCTTCAGAGAGTTGCCTAAAGGTCAGATATTTGACATGAAGTTTTGAATTTTTACCACGTTAATTTTTCAAAGGCTAAGAAAACAGACAGCTCTTGACTAGAAACAACTTATGGTGACTATGAGATATTTAATAATATTTACTTGCTTTCTGTAAGTACACAAGCAATTGTTGACAAAACAATGACCTAAAATCCCCATGAAGCAGGAGAGCAAGAAGCCTATAACATCTGAAGTCAAAAGTCACTGGAAAAGTCTCAGGGTCCAGAAGCAGTTTCTGCTTGTGGCAAGCCGTGTATACTTCCCCTGTTTTATGGTATCATAGAATCACAGAATCATAGAATAGTTAGGGTTGAAAAGGACCTTAAGATCATCTGCTTCCACCCGTATGCCATGGGCAGGAACACCTCCTACTAAAACATGTCACCCAAGGCTCCATCCAACCTGGCCTTGAACACTGCCAGGGATGGGGCATTTACCCCTTTTATGGGCAACCAACTCCAGTGCCTCACCACCCTCACAGTAAATTACGTCTTCCTTATATCTAACCTGAACTTCCCCTGGTCAAGTTTAAACCAATTACCCCTTGTTCTATCACACAGTCCCTAGTGAATAGTCCCTCTCCAGCATCCTTGTACTCCCCCTTCAGATACTGTAAAGGCCCCTTTCTGATACTGGGTATACAGGTATCTTTTCATCACTTCTCTTCTCTGAAATAACAGGCTTATCCTGAGGTATCTTCAATGCAGCTCCTTACAGGCTTTAAAGAAACTAAGAGGAAAAGTGTTGACTAATGGATATATGAAAAGCTTTGCTACATACTCATTAGAAAATTAAGTGCAGTAAGAATCAGCGAAAAGAAAATAATCCACCAAAAACAGATTGAACAAGCATGGCACTGTGAAAAATAGTCCATACAGGCATATACCTAACCAGCTGTGATTACTTAACACTCCTTCTATTTGCAGGTAACTAAATTCATTCATGTGGCATCACTAACAGCAAACAATCCCTCCCTCTCAAGCAAGAGTTCTTCCATTTCACAATGATTTCTTGGCTGCATTTAGTATTATTTTTGGAAGTTTCATTTCTTTCTGGCAGCACTTCAGCTACCATTCCATATGCATTGCTTTACCTCCTTTGCTTTTTTGTACTTCCAGCCCTGCTCCTGTTTTGGTCATTTGTTTAAACTGTCAGGGACAGCTCTACCTGAACTTATACCACAAGGGTAAAAAAAAAAAAGTGAATTTTGTTCATTGAGATATTATGTTGGGCTTTTAGCCTGAAGTTTGAGAAAGAGGTTACAAAAAAATCATAATTATACAATAACATGCTACATTGTGCTTGAAAGTCAGAGTTCTCCTTAGCTATTTCAGGCTGAATTATCTTCCTCTGGTAGACTGCATAGCAAAGATGTGAGGGTCCCAGTGACCCTCTGGCTTGAGTTTGTCCACCAAATATACTGGTTTAGTTTTGTCCTCCTTCCTAATTCAAATAAAGTACTTAGTGTCAGCCAGTACGTTCCCACTTGTGGCATCCCTAAGCATTTCTAAGAATACAGAATTTGCTCCCATCCTGCTTCCCTGCAGGAAGTTTGTTTGCTATCTTGCTCCTCTATCTATGGCAAAGAGGCATGTTGAAACACTTTCCTTGTTTTACAGGATTCCATGTATTAAGGACATTCACATAACCATTTAGTCAAGCTTACAATCCTAAAGAGGGCACAGGAAATGAGATAGCAAAATTTGAAATTTTGCCACAATGAAGTAAAACCAAAAAATCTGCTGTGCTAGTTTGACTCTTCTTTAAAACTGCCATAGGTTTTGGAATACATTTTTAAAAAATTCTAACCTTACAGTATGTCTTTCAAACAGATAAACCAGGGGAAAAGGAAAATAAATTAAAAAAGTCTTTGTATTTTTCTCCAGTTAATAAAATCAAAATAAAAATGAGGTCTTTGGCTTCCTGTCAATGCCCAAGCACTTCAGGAAAGAAAACCACCTGACTGCTGGAAATGATGTCAAACAGACGCTCCAGACTGCCCTCTTGACCCTATGTGGAAGGCCAGCAAACCCTGACTTAGATAACTATATGTTGATTAGTATAGTGTAATTCTCTCATTATTATTATTAAACACACAACAGAAATAGCACACAGACACTGAAGATGAAGCCATTGTGAATTTATATTTTACAGTAAATAAATGTAATGAAGTGTAGGCCTGTATTTCAGGGCAGGAATAAAAACCTATTGTATAATTATTGTGCAAGCACATGACTCATCCACTGATGTTACAAGTGAATAACATGGAAGCCAGTTACAGCTTATGTAACATAGAGCTATCCTAGTTGTTCAGCAGTCTAGAATCCAGACTCTTTGAGAATAGAAATTAAATTCTTAATAAATAATAATCTAGAAAGTAGAAAACCTAATCTTCTGTATCAGCAGTAAATGAAAAAAAAGACACAATTCTTGCTAAAGATGAAAATTTTTTACAAAGGGCACTCTGCTTTAGAGCTAGAACCTGGCTATTAAGTGGTAAGGAAGAGTACTGAAATACCATTATCCTGCCTTTTAGGTTCTGTAATAAGGCTGGGGGATCATTTGCATATCTATTTTTTGCATCCTCCCTGTGATAGTTTATGTAAGACAAAAGGTAGGTGTGCTAGTTGGCTTTATTAAAACAACACTCCTACCTGAGACCAGTGAAGTTTCTTTACAATGATTTTTTAAATTTCAGCCTACAGTTTAACAATGACTCATTGTCCTTTTCTTCCATGATGGGAAGGAAGCATGCAAAAATATCTTACTTTGTTATTACTGAAGCAAAACCACCTATTTACACCTACTTTGCAGAATTATCTCTAAGAAAGGCATGGATGAAGAAAGATTAAACTTTTCTTGAGAGGACAGGACAGGAACAGCACAATAAGGAACTAATTAAATACTCTCTTTGATATGCAAATGAATGAGCCAGGCAGACCAAAAGAGTGTAGGACAGGAAAACTGTGAGGCAAACAGCAGGGAAACCAGAAGAAAGGATACCAAAATACTTCAAGTCAAAGCTTGGAAAAACCCTTAATTTGGTGTCACAGATATGCAGGAAATTCAAGACAGCACTTCGAATCAAAGATGACATTCTAAAACAAGCAAAAAATGCAATGCTGATGGAATAAAAGATCTATATTCTAATCCCATTTGTGTAAAATCACATTTTCATGCTTGTGTGTACACTTTTTTTGAAATATGTTGATTCAGTTCTTTACACTTTTACATGACAAGACAAACACCTGTGAATGTATTGATTTAATCTAGTCTTTCCAAGCACATGTGAACATATTTGAGACAAATCCACCTTTTTCTTTAAAGAGAAACAGAGAAGTATTTCCCAAAGGCTGCTGATCACTCCTTCCCACTACTGGGACAAGGGTGAACAGCTTTAAACTCACAGAGGGTAGATTTAGATTAGCTGTTAGGAAAAAAATCTTTACTATGAGGGTGGTGAGACATTAGAACAGGTTGCCAGAGAAGCTGTGAATGCCCCATCTGTGTCAGTGTTCAAGGCCAGGTTAGACAGGGCTTTGAGCAACTTAGTCTAGTCAAAGAGGCCCATTGCAAAGGGTTGGAACTAGATGATCTTTAAGGTCCCTTCAAATCTAAATCATTCTGTGATTCTGCACACTGTAGGGGATGGAGGTGGTGCCAAGAAGCAGCCCTGTCTGCCTGCCACGCCAGTCACCCAGCAGAACCCACCCAACTGCATCCCTAACCCAGAACCCATGGTTGCTCCACCACAGGAGTGATAACCGTCTCTGCTGCTGCTCAAGCTCAGAGGTGGAAAAGCCTTCTGCTGTCAGGTAATGGAGCTATAAGAAAACACAGTACTCAGCAAAGCCACCTCTAGAGTCACACTGCCCAGCAAGCCTGCCTGTGGAAAGGGTATATATCTTGTGGTGATCCACGCTTTCTTATTGTCATGGGTTCAGCAGTAGCAGTCATTTTTCTCCTTCTTAGTACTTGGTGCAGCACTGTGTTTTTAACTTGTGGCCTGAGAACAGCGCTGATAACACCAATGTTTTAGTTACTGCTTAGTA
>JANRGW010052628.1:0-13585 GCA_024733675.1 Psilopsiagon aymara
GCCTGGAGAAGAGAAGGCTGTGTGGAGACCTCAGAGCAGCCTTCCAGTATCTGAAGGGGACCTATAAGGATGCTGGGGAGGGGACTCTTCATTAGGGACTGTAGTGAGAGGACAAGGGGTAGCAGGTTCAAACTTACACAGGGGAAGTTTAGATTGGATATAAGGAAGAAGTTCTTTACTGTAAAGGTGGTGAGGCACCGGAATGGGTTGTCCAGTGAAGCTGTGGATGCCCCATCCCTGGCGCTGTTCAAGGCAAGGTTGGACAGAGCCTTGGGTGGCATTGTTTAGTGGGAAGTGTCCCTACTTATGGCAGGGGGATTGGAACTCTATGATCTTAAGGTCCTTTCCAACCCTAACTATCCTATGATTCTAATTCTTACATTTATTTTCCATTTCTAGCAAACACAGGATATACGTACCAGAGTGGGTACAGTGAACATCTGAACTGAGAGCGCTGTCACAGAGAGAACTCTGTCATGGTCATCATTGATGTATTCTTTTTGCAATGCCTTGTAATACTAGAAAGAGAGAACATTGGGAAAATCCAATGAGTAAGACAAGTGTTAGTTTAAACATTTATTATTATTTGCAAGAACTGTATGTCAATGTCCTTCTTCCTTTCTAATAGACACAGTTCAAATGAAAATGGCACAACGTCCTGAATGCACCAAAGCAACTAAATATGTGCCCGACTGCCTTAATATTGAAGCACAAGTTTTAACTGTTCTGCCAGATTGGAACAAAAATGTTTTCCTTCCTACAACCATATTCCCCAATAAAAGAATTAAAAACTGAAAAAAAAGGACTAACAGAGACATTAACTTAAAACAAGTCTTCCTCCTGCAGTGAACTGCATGGAAAGTTATTTACAGCTCTCTAGGAAAGGTGTACAACTACTCATGACTCATGTTAAACCTTTGTTTGCTTTGTTTCAGTCCAGGGAAAACCATGAAGTGTCAGTGACGTTTCTCAAGATTAAAGTCTCACCCAAAATCAGAAAACACTTGGTCTTATGTTCTGACTATTTCTTAACTACTGTATTTGTGTTTTAAAAACAAAGATTGGTTTCACTTCATCTGCTATTTCAAAAGATACACAGAACACTAGCAACAGTGCATTCAAAATGAGCATAAATAGGCATAAACAGGTATTTCCCTACATAATTATAAAGAAAGAACCAGTAACACTGAAATTAACACACTCAAAAGCTGAGCAAGTTGGAGCTTGTTGATAATCCATTATTTACACTAAAACACTTTTCAGGTTTGGGGGAAATTTTACAAAGTTAATAAAAATTCGTAATATAAGAAACAAATAACCACTGACCTTCACAAATTCCACAGCAAAAAGTTTTTTGTATTCCATTTCCATGAAAAAGCTACTGAAGATAAGTTCATGAAGAACCTTCCTTGCCCCTGTGAAGAGCCAATACAGTGCACATCACTTCATTGTACTATGATGCAGAATATTGTAGAAAAGAGAAACAGATTACTGAATTTAAAAAAATCACTAAAAGCCCTGAAATTGTTATAAAGTATATTAACAATGTTATTAATATTTTTTTCTATTTTAACCTTTACTTGTCACTCATAGGATATGTCTTGTGAAAAGATTCTTCAAAATACATAAAGAAAAATTAAAGAGGCAAATACATACCCAAAATATCAATCATCTCAGACAAAAATAAAGGCTGTATTAGAACCACAATATAAAAACTATGAAGAAATGTAACTCTACCTACATAGCACTTATTCGCTTTTACATCTTTGTTGCTTGAAAAATTCATTTGCCTCTTCAGTTAATAGTAAAATAGATAGACAAACCTTTATGAAGTTTTGCATCCCATAGCATCAACTTGCTTATGAAGCATGGCTTTTCAGACCCAGCTTCTTCTTTGAGACATATTTGACAAAAGATCTGGCGAAAGTCACCTACAGGGATAGAACTATTCATTTGTACAAGAATATTTCAATAATTAAGTTACAAGAGCCACCAAAATGAGAACTACAGAAATCTGTTCTCTAAAAACAGGAAATCAAAGCAGGCACGTCATTATGAACTATTTTTTTAACAATATTTTTTCTCTGTGAACAAATACCCACATAATCTCCCCTTACTATTTCTTACTATTATTCTTAGATACTTTATTTAATAATCCAGTGATGCATAAAAGTATTTTAAAATTAAAAGCATTTAGACAGTTTTGCAAAGCAGACCCATAAGAGTTCACTATGGCAGCACAGAAAAGCACAGGCTAGGCAAGCGTATGCTTTGTCCTGCTTTGGGCCCTGAAAGTCACTCTTTTGCAGAACTTCAGAATATATTATTATATTTTCTTGCACCTATCTGTAAATACAGTACTTGCTGAAGCAGTTTTGGGATCAACATAGCAGAATCATCCCCTGGTTGCTAACTTTCAGAAATAAGCTCTTACATTACTAGTTTCCACTGGAACAGTGCTGAGTCACGAATCAAGTTCCTGACAACCTGGAAATAAATAGTATTGAATTCTTCCTGATCAATGTTTTACCACTTGAAACAAAATCAGGAAAAAAACAGGAATCATCAGAGCACAAAAATGTTTCAGCTGAATATAGAACATGAGGCTCCTTAAGGCATCTACATATATAATCCAGAAGAACAAGGACAGGAATTGGATTTCAATCTTTGTTCTTTCAGGCTCTCATAGAACATATTAAAGTATCAGTTAATCTGTAACAATTTCCTAACCCAAAATGCTACACCTAACAAGAGAGACTCCTCTTTTGGTTTTAGCTTATCTCAGCAGATAAAAAGGTAATGCTTAAAAAACTAAAATTTCAGGGATTTGATGGGAGAACTGACACTGGGTCACCCAGAGACAACAGCTGAATAATCAGCTGATAGATGGCGTTTGAAGTAATCTCATTTAAAAAAATAAACAAAATTTCACTGGAAACCATGAAATAAACCACATGGTCAAAAAAGCTGTACTGACTAAAAGAACTGTCTGAGGAACTCAAGAGTAAAAAAACCAATTAATACAAAGGTGAAAATAACAGAAAGCTAAATTTTGCAAGATATTGTAAGGAATTACAAAAAGGTACAATGTAATTCAAGGGAAATACTGGAAAGTAAATGTTCAGGGAAATAAAGAAATTCACTTTACTATGCAAGCTACAAAAGAGGCTAAAGCAGAGTATCAGATTTACCCTATCAAAAAGGAAGACAAGCAGTTAGTTTGATCTCCGCATATTTGTACCATGAAAAGAAATTTTACCATGGCTTTAGTCTGGCAAAACATAGGAATGATAAATGAAAATCCAAATTTGATTCAGAAGTCTTCTTTAAAACCATAAGCATCAAACACCTCTACAATGTCTGAAAACTTAAAATAGACATTATACTACTGCAGGCTTAAATTTAAAACTAAGGCTAGTGTATGTGCCTTTAACATAGCAGAATAGACCAAACTCTCCTAACTTACTAACATGAAGAGAGAAAGGAATGTTCAGTTGATAGGGGAAGGAACATCATGGGACTGATAACAACTAAAGAGACAGTAAATAAGACCAAGAATGCCAGTCTTCAAGAGAGCAGACTGGCGCCCAATGCAGAGCAAAACTGCAACAGAACAGAAGCAAGGACATACCAACTGCTAACTCAGCTCTACGACCTTGGGAGTGTGCACAAGCACTGAGGTCATTCAGCAAACACAGCGGGGAAGACTATCAGTGACCACCAGAGACCTCCACTCAGCAAGAAAGGGCAGGCTTAACTTGGATGCAAATATTCTAATTAGTTCCTGAAAATTCTGTAAATATGCATGAGTATGCTAAACATATAGCTGCTACCAGCAAGTAACAGCTGCACTCACCTTTGCAAAGCCATTTGGGTGTGCACCCAGCGTTGCAATAAAGAATGCTGCTGTCTAAAACTCCAAACTGAGTCTTAGAGAGTTTCTCCAACAGACTTTTACGGAAACACTACTGTACGAGTTTCCAAATTAAGGCTTTTGTTTGCTTGTTTTACTGACACTGTTGATTAATTACTGCTGTCAAACCTGAAGCAGATATTAATTCAGGCAGAGGATATATGCTTTCACTGATGGATATGTTCTGCAGCTTTCCACCAGCATTAAGGAGAGTAAAGAAGTCACTGAAATAGGGCACTTGATGCTGAAACTAAGGATAATAAAACTTCAAGAAGAACAGAGCTCAAGCAGAGAAAGATATCTATTTTAGCAAGAAGGAACAGAAAAGTACTGCTATTCATAACCACACTGATGGGTATAACCACCCATACTACTGTATTATTTATTTACTTATTGGGAGGAATATGAAAGTATTTTAATAAGAGAATATCATATATAACATTGCTAAAGATATTTTTGAGACAATAAGTCATTCAAATAACGCAGCATTAATGCAACAAAAATCAGATAAGCTTACTTGAGTAGCTCATGAGTTTGTTCAGCCAAGAACCCAGGCGTAAGGCAAACTTCTGGTGAGCTGTAACATCAGCATGCAGAACCTCAACATGAAGTGGTCGTTGAGAAATGTTTTCAGAATGCCTCTAGGAGTCACATAAATATTAGTAGATAAAAAATAAAGATAACATGAATCTTCACATTTGTCTTCACCACCCATTACCTCTCCCAAGCAAGAAATCAGTTTGACTGATTTATTTCTGAAGATATCTAACTATACCAAATATGCTGGAAAAATATTTTAGGAAGTTACCTTGATTTTTTGTTTTGCTTCCTGACAAGAGGCATAACGTCCTGCTTTAACAGCCCTGCGACCCTGTTTTAAGAAAATATTAAGCATAAGACCAATAGAAAACAAAAGCAAAATATCACAAGCGTGATCCTTTCTATGTTTTTTATACATCAGAAGAAAAACAGGGACCAAGATAGCTTATGGTGCTTTTAGACATCTAGAAGGAATCAGAATATCATCTTTAGAAAAAAAAAATATATATTTTAAATTAACAACAGAAAAAAAAAGGTAAAGTCTGGGTATCAATATTATTAGATAAGGGAAATTCATGTACATATTAAAACAGACAAGAGGAGTTTCTGCAGAGTACTTTAAATACGAACCACATCAACTTTCTTCCTAGCACAAAATACACTCATCCTGAATTGCTTTTCTACAATCCTTCCTACTATTTCTTCTGTGTACGAAATATCAGGGCTTAAGTGTGAGTGCGATAGCTCTTCCAGTAAAGCCAAGAACAGGTCCAACTTAGACTTCAAACTCCCCTCAAAGGAAACAGAAGACATGGCTTCCAAAACAAGTTCTCCACGCAGCAGAATTTCACACAAGAGAGGTAGTAGCTTTATGTTGTAGAACTATTACAATTAAACCAATGTAACCTAGTTACGTGTTGTAGAAGATGCTTAGTAAAATGAAAAGTCTGGTCAAATTTGGATCTGAAATTCAGGTTTCAATCAAAAGGAACCGTCCTAATGGAAACACTGAAAAGTTACTTTAAGTTCTGACACTACTAACTAAATACAACTACACTTTCATTAATGAACAAAAGAGAACAAAAATGAAAACACAATTTTTACAGATTAAAAAGGGATTCTAATATTATTTCTATATATATACACACAACAAATACATGTACAACTATAGAAAAACATGTAAGTTTCATACTTTCATGAAGTGAAAACACCACGGTTGCAATTAAGATGATTCAAACACTGATAATGCTTTCCCCCCCAGTAGAAAATAAAACTACATTACTAGTGTACGGTCTTTACATGAGACATTATTGGGAAAAATGAAGTAGTAAAATTGTCAGCCTCACCCATATTCCTTCATGGATTCTTCCTGGTTTCATTTGCTTAATTTGAAGTTGTAGGACTTTGAAATTAAGTCTGCGCCAGAATAAGAACTAACTCTTGCAAAATGTTAAGTACATTTCTAATGAAATGTAACTAAATATGCATATTGCTGAACTGTGTATTTTTCAGACAAAACATTAATCTCAGTCATGGAAAAAAAAAAAAGAGCAAAACAATTATGCCAAACACAGAGCAACTTCAGATAAATCACCTTTTCCCTTTCTCAAGAAACTGGAGTTCTGTCCTGAATAAAAAAAATTAATAGCTTAAAAGCTTTCTTGAAGCAAGTGCTGATTAAGTTACTCTGCAACATTTCTCTCACCTCAAGCTCCAGCATGCCAGCAACAAAGATTCTACAACCAAGAGACTATAGTAGCACTTCTTAACAATTAAAGAGTGACTGTCTCTCATATCCAAAATGCACTAACCTCCTTATCTATGGCAGTAGTATGTAACTGGGCTTCACTGCGTTCACAGCCAAGTGCCCTTTGCAGGCTATAGATGACATGATCGTAAGAATGATGTTCATCATTGAAAAGGACACAGTAGTAGCTGTCTACCTTCTCTCTACTGGGAAAAAAACCAACAGATTATTATGCAAATAAAAATAAAAGTGTAAGTAGTGTTCTATCCAATACAAGCAACAGCCCACTTGATAACTTGAGCGAAATGTCAAATACAAAAAAATGGAAGAAAACTAAGCATATTTCACACATTAAAGGCACTCCTCATACCACCTACATCAGAAAAACACACAGAAACCACGCATCAAACAGAAGACATTTTAATCTGTTCCCTTTGGAAGGGAGTCACCTATAACTATAACCCATCTTTTCTTCCTCATTGAGGTAGTCGTGATATGAGGGGCAGGCCTTTCTGACTTGGCAACACCTCTGCTGTAGATGAACTGTCATGCACGTCATTGACTGTCCTTCCACATGCAGAGGTCCTATTTTACAGAGGCAACTGTGAAGGCAATGCAGGCAAGTACAGTGTTCATCTGCCACCACGAATGTGGACTTGCCTCCATTCACTCCTTCCCTTTAATCTATCAGCTTCAGCGTGGCAGGGGGAGGATACAGGATCTTTCGGGTTTTTTTTTCTGGAAGCTGTCTCAGGGAAGGCAGAGCATGGTTCCACCAGTTTATCTCTTTCTCAAACTTCCTGATGCTCCTTAACCTTCCTACTTCCTCTTGTGGCTCTGCCACCAGGCTGAGCAGATCATCCACCTGGTAACACCTCAAATAGCTGCTCTCGCTGCTGACATCTGTTACCAGTGACAGGCTCTGGCACTCCATGCTGCCTGAGACCTGGATGGCTGTGTGGTTTTGTGGGAGCTCTGTCTGTTGCCACATCCATTCTGGTGAGTGCGGGGGATACAGCTTTCTGCCAGGTGGATAACATAGCTATCCTCCTTCTGAGAGTGATGACCACCAACTAAACTAATCTCTTGAGCTGGTATGGTGACTACCCCCTTCCTTGCACACCCTGCCACACAAATTCCACATCATGCCCTGGCTGACCCACCACATTCTGATCACTAGCACTCCCTAAGCTGCTTTTTATAGGCATAGGTGTGGTTGTGGTTGCTCTGGCAATGCCCAGGCCTCATCAGCATCTCTGACAAGACCTGCCAGCTACTGGCAGGTCTCTCTACTGCCCTGGCATTTCCCTGTCTCGGGAAACCCTACTGTGCTCCAAGACTTGCCACTCTGATGCAGATCAGGCCAGCTCCAGAGTAGCTCCTCTCAGTAACTCACAGAGTACAGTCACACACTACTTTACTTTTCCCATGAAGTATCAAAAGCTTTTCTCTATTTACCCATAGATCGAAAATGCGACAAAAATACTGTTTAAAGGAATCTGAACAATAATATGCTTGCATATATGTAACAATAACACAGGCAAAATTATTATCAAGGTTTCTAATGCCTTAAAAAGAAAGTTGGAAATACTCCTACCTAGTTGTGAGCTCCGGAGGCAGTTCCTTCTCTTCTTCCCATATAAGCATATCTACAATGTATTTTATCACAGAGGGAAATACCCTCCTAGAGTTCTCCATAATTTCTTCATTCAACTGACAATCAGAATTCTGTAAAAGAGGAGATATTCTTATGGAAAAGAAATTCTAGAAATGAAAAAAATAAAAGGTTGTCAGAACACCTTATTACTGTATTTGTTTCAGGAAATTAGTCTTCTCATGACTTCCAAGTGAATTTATTTCACCTAATTTCTTGCCTGGAAAATTATTTCCTCCGAAAGGCTCTCATTAGTATTCCAACAGTTCCACCTACCTTTTTTTATGCATCCAGTTTTTATCTAGGAATAGACCATGAAAGGTCTTATTAAATGTATTAGGAAACTTCAGCTTTACTTTTTTTAAACTTAAATTTAAGAAATCTGGCTAACAGCTTTCTGTACACCTGAAGATATTGAAAGTTTGTTGTCCAGACAAAAATTCTTCCTCTGTATTTCTTGCTCTTCTGTGCAGGTATTACATCAAACACTTTGACACTCCTTGAAGAGAATCATCCAAGAAAACCTAACTCTGATCTTTTCAGAGATCCCATCACAGACCTAAAAACCATTCAAAATATCCCTGTGAACTGATTTTTTCATCCACCCAGACAAAGCTCATTAAGTGAATTGTCTACATCATATAAAATTATTAATCCTTTCATAAGCATTTGAGCAGGAGAGGAAATAAGGCTATAACCAAAGAAAATTATTACCAAATCATCACTTCAGAATGAAGCAATCAATTCAGGTACAAGACATAGATACATTGCAACAACATTTTGTTAAAAGAAGGTTTTAATCCAAAGGCCCTGATGACCTTTTCCATGTACCACCTTCCCTTCAGCATGGTGTGAAATCTTGGGAGATATGGTTTAGTCTTGGGTGATATGGTTTAGTGGGAGGTGTCCCTGCCCATGGCAGGGGGGTTGGAACTAGATGATCTTAAGGTCCTTTCCAACCCTAACTATTCTATGATTCTATGTGCATATATAAATGGTATATAATGTTATTATCAATGTTAACACAACCAAATCCAGTAATTTCATATACAAACACAACACAGAAACAGAGGCTTACATTTTCTAGAGTATTTATACAAAGATTCCTATGATTTTAGGATCATCCAAACTGCCTACAAAATCTCAGTAAGTGTGTGTTTGCCAGAGTATGAGAAGATGAGAAACAAAGATTCTTTCCAAGAATAAAGTTTTCACATGTGACTTTTAGTCCCAAAGCACTAAGAACACTCACCTCTGCAATGCACAATCTGGCATACATTAAATATAAAAGAACAGAAAGGGCAATGGGTTTAATATAGCTAAGAATCATGTTGGGTTTTGGGGTGTTTTTTTTGGGGGGGCAGGGGGAGGGAAAAATTAACTACAGTCACATTTATCCATTTATGAAGAAAACTGCTTAAAAAAAAAACCCAGCACCAAATAAAATCATGTTGCGTCCATACGACAGAACTGCTAAAAACAGAGTGGAAAAGAAGCAAAAACGCATAATATGACCAATTGCTTCCAAAGCTCTGAACAACTGTTTAATGACCTCGTAAGCATTAGAAGAATAATCTGGATTCAAACATACAATCTAAAATGTGTGCCAATGAAATCACAGTCCATAAATATCACTGTTTGTACATACATAATTTTGGACAAGCTCACAGTAGATCTTGGTATTGAAGAATGCAAATGTCTGGGGTAATTACTATCTTTCCAGACTGGCAAAGCTATCATCACCTTAAAGTTTGGAGCAGAATGAAAAAAAGACCTACAGTGCTAAGAATAACCTAATTGAACTACGTCAAAAATGTACTAATTTGGTTTTCCAGTATTTCTTTATAGTTTGGTTTTTTTAAGCATTAACATATAATAAGCAAATATGACAGAGCTGGAGGAAAACAGAGTTGTGCACAGAGATACTCTAAACAAGCACCATGCAGTAAGACACGCTGCTTTCCTTCAGTCTGTAGAAGAAATCAAAGGAAACTACATCAAAGGATTTCTAAACTATTAAAAGTGGGAATTACTCATACAGGTAGTGAGAAGTTAAATGATGCAATATGACCTCCAGCGCTATCGACATTAGTAAAAGTCACAGTAAAATGACATTAAAATACATCTAATGTAAATTGTCTCAGAATCATGCCCAAAAAATGTGTAATTATTTAAGCTTCAGGTAAAGCTTCAAAAAAAAAAAAGTTGTGGAAGAATGAACAAAGTAGTTCAGATAACAAAGTTTACAAATAACTAACAACCAATTCTTTATTTTCTTTAAACAAATGCAGCAGTATTTTTACCTCATCTCAGACACAAATTGATGAATTTATCTGTCTTTAAGGACACATTTCGGCAAAAAGGTTTTTATAATTCCGGCATAGTAAAGACATTAATTTGGAATCAATTAGCGAATGGATGACTCCTAAAAGCCTGGAGTGCAGATTCTAAAAATGAAGGATTACTTTTCTAAGCCCCATATTACATATATAGTGACAAGTTTTGTAAATTGTAAATCTCCTCAGAGTAAAACTTTTTTCTTTTTTTTTAACCGAGGTTTACTTAGAATGTTTGTAAGGACCCTGTATTTTACTAACGCTTACCTGGTATTATCTCAGAAATGCTGAAAAATTGGGTGCTTATCTTTAACGTTTTACACTGAAACTCATCCTCTACTAAGGACTCATTTTTAAAGAGAGGTTGCTCTGTAGATCACTTTAAACTTAATCCATCTTTTGAAAACAGCAGCCAGTTCATAAGCAAATTTTACCATATTCTGCATAGCAAACATAGTGTAAACATAACCCTCTTCTTACTTGATCCTACCTGTTCAGAGAAAGGTTATAAACACCCTAGCATGACATATCCTCTGCACTTAGAGTAACTACAGGAATACTGGTCAGGAGCATCCAGAAAAGAATGCTTTTGTTTGACGAGCATGTGATAAACTCTGGTATTATCAGAAAAAGTGGTGGAAAGGCAAGATGTTTGTCCAAATACACTTTGCAACTTATTTCCTTGAATCAGCACTATATAGTGAGAAAATTCTTACATTATGGATGTCCTTGATTCTCAGAGAATAAATTGTGAGGTAATCCAAACATACATGAGCCTCTTCATTATGAAAAATCCCTGACAGACAAGTCTTTTATTAAAAAGGAAGATAGTCAAGCAATGCAATCTGTTAAATAGTTACATATAGTATATATAAATGTACTGATGCATTTCGTTTTTCTAGTGTTTGTTGTTCTGCTCTTTACTAGAGAGTCTACATGAGCTGACTGCATAATAACTATATACATTGGCAACAAAGAACTACTATAATAGTAACTCCTCTCCTTCAAATCCAAATAATTGTCTAATTATATGTTTCCTAATATTCATAACTCTCAGGTAACATTCATTGTAGGAGTATGTTCCAGTTTATGTGACAGCAGTTATAACACAGCTTTGGACTTGCACAACTCCATGACAGAAGCAGTGGTCAAACTGACTCACTGCAGACCAACCAAAGACATAAGCAGAGATTGGAAGAGAAATATTACTCAAAGCAGCATGGGAAGTTCCTTGTTTCCTTATCATCACAGGTATGATTATAGCTCAAAATAAAGTTTAAAACCAAGAGATACTGTGTTAGCTGCTGTTATTATTGATATGGTCTATCCCTTAACCTTATCTCCATTAGATACAAATGGCCTGAAGAATATTCTGAGCAGCTTATCTTCATCCAACCAGAAACAGAATACTGTGAACTCTGAACGCTCGCAGCTTCCTCTCAAGCTTTGTTTAAAAAAGGTTTTGAAAAAAGCCCGCAAGACTTGGACAGTGAATTTAACATGAGTGAAACAGTCTTTTGGTAAAATTGATAAAGGTTTTGATGTTTTTCCTAATATTAAGGTTTTGATTATTTTTTATGACAAAGCTCTTCTAACAGACAGGGAGATAAAAAGCAGAATATGCTGTCTCAGGTGCAAATACCAGATCTATGAGATCAAAATCTATACTTTGCAGTGAAACAAGTTCCCCAGTGGAACGTAAACATTTCATAAACCATTTTAAGGACGCTGGTCAGAGTTGTTGGAAGCAAAACCTACTGTTATTCTCAAAAGTAATGTGCTGAAGCAGCCAGAGATCTAAATTTTAAAGCGGGGAAACCCATCTATTTTGTTCAGAATCTCTTCAGTAAAGATCTTTATGTGCCTCATAGGTCCATGTTCATTTAGGTATCTGTGGAAGAAGATTCAGTTCTCAACTGAGACACAAACATTTTGTCTTAAGACCATTACTAAATTATCTTCATGACATAAGGAAGTCTCACTGATCAGCCAGAAATCCAGTATCAAGTACCTTATAGCATAAATTTTTCCCAGTACCTAAGTGTGGCTTTGAAGCTGGCAGACACGAGAGTTCTCTATCTTCCTGCACATCCTGTATAAAGAGTACCAGGAATCTAGCATTGCAAAAAAACTTATTTTCCTTCAGAATGCAAGGACAAAAAAGAATACTTCCAAAAATGGAACTGTGCTAGGTTCTTATTCTTGAAACATCTCTACAAAACGCATGAGGATGATCAGGGGACTGGAGCACCTCCCGTATGAAGATAGGATAGGAAGGTTGGGGCTGTTCAGCTTGGAGAAGAGAAGGCTGTCTGGAGACCTCACAGCAGCCTTCCAGTATCTGAAAGGGGCCTACAGGGATGCTGAGGAGGGACACTTCATTAGGTACTGCAGTGAGAGGACCAGGGGTAGCAGGTTCAAACTTAAACAGGGGAAGTTTAGATTGGATATAAAAGAAAGAAATTCTTTACTGTAACGGTGGTGAGGCACTGGAATGGGTTGCCCAGGGAAGTTGCAAATGTTCCATCACTGGCAGTATTCAAGGCCAGGTTGCACAGAGGGGTGGCTTGGTTTAGTGGGAGGTGTCCCTGCCCATGGCAGGGGGATTGGAACTAGATGATCTTCAGGTCCTTTTCAACCCTAACTATCCTATGATTCTGTATGTAGTAATGGTGACAGTAGTAAAATTAACCATCTTGGGGTAGCTATCTTCAAGTATTCTAACATTGAAAAAAAAAATCTGTCTCTTTTGATTACAAGTTTTCATGAGCAATATGTAGTTATCAGCCACATATATCAGATGGCTTAGTACTCAGGGATAAGTACAGCTCAGCAGAATAGACTGTGCTGAAGTAAGTGAACATTACAGTGACAAGCTCCAACTGGTAATCAGATGACCATTCTTGGAGCTTCAGTTATTTTTACCTCTGAAATCCATTAAGATTTCAGAGGTGTTCTTACTGGACATTAAGATTCATGGTTTTTTGAAGGATGAACAAGTGAAGGAAAGCTTTGTCTCATTGTTCTGTAAGGTCAGTGCTCTTCACTCCTTTTCCATTTGATTTTTCACCAGATCAAATAGAACACTACTTTTGCAACAAACCTGTGCGGAATTAGGAGCCTATTTGTAATGACAAATGCTAAGAGGCTCTCTGTCCTGATTATTTCAGGAAGTTAGGACTCTCAAACAAAAAAAAAAAAAAAAGAAAGAATATACCTGAAGCAACCAATCTGTCCACAATCTGAGAACTACTTATAAATGGCATATTTCTCATTAGTATGCTCCTTTATAAGGTGTAATAAAGCATGCGACATCATAGCTGTCATGGGTTCAGCAGTAGCAGTCATTTTTCTCCTTCTTAGTAGTTGGTGCAGCACTGTGTTTTTGACTTGTG
>JANRGW010052633.1:0-16732 GCA_024733675.1 Psilopsiagon aymara
ACCTGACCCAAACTGACCAAAGAGGTATTCCATACCACAGCACGTCATGCCCACTATATAAACTGGGGGCAGTTACCGATCACTGCTGGATCGGGCTGGGTATCGGTCAGCGGGTGGTGAGCAGTTGCATTCTCTTCCTTTGTTATTTCCCTGTCATTATTATTATTGGTGGCAGCAGTGGTTTGTGTTATACCTCAGTTACTGGACTGCTCTTACCTCAACCCGTGGGAGTTACATTCTTTCCATTCTCCTCCCCATCCCCCAGGAGCTGGAGGAGGAAGGGGTGGAGTGAGCGAGCGGCTGCGTGGGTCTGAGTTACGTCGGGGCTTAAACTACGACAGGATGTAAAAATTAAAACAACTCTACTGTTCTTCATGGAATTTTATCAAGGAAAAATGATGTGATCTTTCCATGAAGTTCAATATTTAAAGTTATTTCACAGAAGCCCTTCTAGAGGGGCAGACAAGTTGTGTTTGTTTTATTTTGTACTTGCAAAATGTCAGACATTTTTATTAGTCAAAATTGGGTATAAGCAAGTTCAAAACTTTCAGGTGTTGGCTCGTTTTAATTTAGCTTCTAACCTAATACTGAGAAGAAAAAAATATCCTAGAAGGTATTAATCTCTGAAATGACAGAGATTGAAAATTAATTCCTCCTGGCTTCCCAAGCTATAACTGCAGCTACACAATTGTACTTCTAAGTGCTAGTCGCTTTTTACAATAATTAATTTTAAGCATTCTTTGGTATGCAAATGAACCAACAGAGAGTCACTTAAGCTGGGCACCTTCATTACAGGAGAACTGACAATTTTTGCGGTTATATTTTGCCACCTGCTTTCCTCATGCTTTAATCTCAGTAGAACCATGGAATTGCATTGCCTCTCTGCATCCCAGGACACAGGCTGGAAGGAACAGAAGTCATCTACATGAACGGAGCTCCTAATGAAAGAGTTCCTTTGGCCTCCACTGTTGCTCACATAGAGGGTTGTTTCTTACTAGCAGCACTGGGAGTTACTCAAACATTTTAAGAAAAGCCATACTCTGCAGGTCCCTGAGGCTTGCCAAGCAACCATCATCTCTACAAAGTGCACCTGAAGTACTGCTTGTCAGGCTCTATAATGCGTAAGGACCCTTTGCAACCCTGCCACTCCCTCTACCATGTCCAGGCAATGGAAGAGTACCCATCAGGATCTGGAAATCCATCACACTGCACTTGATACATTCAAATATATCCACAGGTATATTCACAAATACCAATTCAGAGGTGTACTGGCTCTACCTACGAGACACACGCTAGCTAGTATTTTTTAATATGACGGCAAACATGTAAATGTAGGTCTATTTAACCGAGTCATGCAGTGGGCTAGTACTTTCAAAGCACTCAGAACTCACTGAACTGTACTCCCCACCCAGAGGCTGAGAAGTTTTGAGAGAACTCCGTCCCCTTTTTCATACCACATTCACAGAGAGCTCCCCATACTTCAAAATGAATTGGTTTCAAAGCTCCTTGAGGGTAGGCATATTGGCTGTGAGGTTTACTGTTAACTGTGAGATCCTGGGATGAAATATATATGAAAGAAGTTTACTCTAAGTAACCATTAGACTGCTGCTTCTTTCACTTAAAAAAACACCCTGACATAGGTATAACTTCACTGGAGTTAGCACACTTACAGTATCAAGTGTATTTTCAAATCAGCTGATGAATGTATAATATTCATCATATTATATTAATATTATTATGACTATATAATGAGTGTTATTATAAATATATGAATATTATTATGGACATAGAATACTCATCATGCCATATATATAATTGGCATAACTGTCTTAAGCACAAAAAATGGAGAAAGAGATAAATGTTGTTTACCAAAACTGCTTTCTATTGCCTCATTTGCGTTGCCTGACAGTGAAGAAAAACCACCAGTTTATCCCTATGACCGACTCTTTGCCATTCTTACACAACTGCAGACAAGGTTTTGTCTTGATCTTTGAGCTCAAATCAAAGCAGCTCATGGTTATTTTGAAGGGCACATTTTGACTCATATTTCATACAAAAAAATAGGATCCTTGCTTATTTTGCCCGATTTCCACCACTTCTTCTGAACAGAAGTGATCCACAGTAAGGCAGAATGTCACAAAACACCCAGCACTGGCCTCTCTCTGTTCCCATTCATAGTCCATAACAGCCTTTGCTCTCTGCTGCAGCCCAGGCCATAATGAACCTCTCCATAATGGCATCTAAAAATCCCATTCCAAAGAATTACAGTTCATATTAGGGAACTGCATTCTAAACCCGCAGCCAGGGCTCTGTATCAAAGCCCGAAAGCAATGGGCACAACTGATCTTTGAGGTTTCAATTAATTTAGTATAAAATGGCTATCCACTGTAACTGAGTAAAAGGAAACAAGGAACAGCATACACAAGGAAGAAGTCTCTACTATCCAAAAGCTCCTGAAAACTACGTAAAATCACATGGAAGCTGCTCTTCCCTGTATCAGCAGTATTCAAATTTTTGCCTGATTTTTAATAGTAACTCTATGTGAAGTATGGCCAGTAATTTTAGCAGCCACTATTCCCCATAACCTGACAAAAATGCCCTTTACAGGCACGGGGGCACAAAAACCTGATGACTATATAAACAGGTTTTTAAGACAGATCAGAAAGGCAGCTTGCCAAAAAAGTGTGCATACCACACAGCCCTAGTATCTATTCAGTAAATTTTAAACACCATCTGTCTTCATATAAACTGGATTTAAGTAAAGTTGTGCAGCACAGGATGTCTGTTCCAATAAAAACCTCATTTAAAACCAGCAGTGAACACACCACTTGAGATCAAAGGTTAGATATACTTCTAGATAATGGAGCACAAGTCTAGAATCAAAGACAGAGACTGGGGAGGGGTCAACCAAGCAGTATCAACCAAAGTAGGAGATCAAGAGAAATTTATGGGTTTTTTTTTCTTTTCCCCTATCAACTAAAACAGTTTTACTTCAATGATACTTGAAATTCTCAAGTTTGAATATCCAGTTTATCTGCATGGATAGCTATAACAATCGCTTTACCAAGTTACATCAGGCAAAGCTGCATCTTCCTCTAATGACCCTAGGGAAGCATAGCCACAACCATTTCATTGCTGGAATAAACTCTTTGGAAATCCTCATTACTGGCAATGATTGCTTTTAATACATAACTAACCACTTCCAGTCCAACTCAACCTTCTCCAACACTGCAGTTGGGCATCGTATAGTCTGAAGACCCTAATGGCATGTCTGAGCAGGTCACTGGGGCTGGAAAACTCAACTGCAGTCACAGGGACATGAACAGGTTCCCCTCAAGGTTATTTAATCAGTTTTTGTACAGGAAGAACACATTTATAAGTGTTTCCCAGCATTCCTTGCAACTGAAGAATACACATTTGCATGTCATTAGGACCTACTCCCTTAAAAAAATTAGCCAGGAATGAATTTTAATGGCTTGCACTTTTCAAAAGCAGCAAGAGGACATGAGTAACACTTGGGATCCCCTGTATTCATCTGCATGCAAACATGGCAAAAAAACCTTGTCACCTAGGAAAGCAGAACAGATGGGAATCACATCCAGATTAAGTGATTTCAAGGAATATTGGCACAAAGCTAAGAACTAAGCACAGACCTTGCAAGTCCCAAGTGCACATCTTTTCCACAAGATCATTTATTCTCTGTCAAGAGAAAGCTCTGTATGAGCCAAAAGCAAAAAAAAAAAACCCCAGAAGATAAATGAGGTTTCAACCTGCAACTTAGATCCTGGACAACAAATACAAGTCATTATTTTACATCTTAAATTAAAATGCTGATTACAGTTAAGGATTTCCATCCTTCCTCTTTCCAGTTTATTTCAAGCTAAGTCAACCTCTTTGGAAGACCTACTAGAACAATTACTTCATTGTAGACATAGCCAACTAAAGTGTTACTGCAGTAAATGTTGTTGAATCACACCTGAACAATTTCTCTCTGGAACATTTTCTATCCTAAGCTGATGTTTACCAAAACTTCCTGAAGTTTTGAAGAGTTTAATATCTGACCTTAAATTAAAATTTCCACAGTATCCTTCCTATAAAATTCACATCTCTTCTGTATTTGGATCCAGATTAATCTTATTCAGTAAACTCAGGCTACCTAGATCTGCCATCTGCTTTGGTGGTAAAAAACAACCCATA
Source organism: Psilopsiagon aymara (assembly GCA_024733675.1). Classification (NCBI taxonomy): domain Eukaryota; kingdom Metazoa; phylum Chordata; class Aves; order Psittaciformes; family Psittacidae; genus Psilopsiagon; species Psilopsiagon aymara. The sequence goes on from JANRGW010052633.1 coordinate 4,198, forward strand.
GGAAGTCTTCCCTCCTAGTCATCTTCTACATAAGGTCAGGTGAGGAGATGGCTGACAGAAACATGGCGTGTGCACAAGCAAAGTTGACAAATGGAAATACCTCAGCTACTCCAGCTGACAATGTGGTAGATTAGCAAATTTGACCTTGAGACTACTTAACAGGTATTTTTCATTTCCAGTATCTTACTCATCTCCTGCAGACCCTGCCAATCTGTTTCCACCACTATCACTCCCACTTATTCTTTTCTGTAAAACAGTCTCATGGATTTCAGTGAGACCATCTGCAGAATAAAGTACCACTCAAAAAAGAAGGTCAAAACATACCTGAAGACAGAAAGGTTCTTCTATCTGTCAGTGCATTTTAAACCAATTTCTTCATGGAGAACGTAAGCTTTGGGAGTTATGTTCACCATAGGCATGCTGACCACCAGATATCAAATCATTCCCTGCTATTCACTACTGGAGAAGTCTACTGCCAGCAACAGAAATACAATGCCACAAAATACTAGGCCATTATAGAATAAGGCCAGCTCTTTAAAGAGCTTCAAATTCAACTAATGCTTCCACTGAAGTTTTTTTGGAAGGTATCTTTTCCATTAAATACATTTCAACTACAGAAAACAAAAACCTCATCTAGGGAAAGAAATCTCTAGGTTAATGTTAAGCTCTTTTTCCCTGCTATTATTCTGCCTTTTTCTTCCATATATTTGCAGGCAGTCTTGCAATTTTTTGCCCACGTAGTCTTAATATAGGGCTTCTTAAGTTCTCCTTTAGGTACTTTTCAATGCACACACAGCATGCACCCAAGGCAGTAACAGCATGTTTAGGTGAAACAGTCTCCTCTGTCCACATACTGATGTGTATTTGCACATATTTTATTTATGTCACCAATGTTCTGCGCACTTCATCACAGTCTTGATTCTGTATACAAAAGTGTAAAAGGGAAAGCAATATAATACACACAGTTTGGAAGATGAATTGCACATTTCTACTTGTTTAGGCACTCCCTTCCCTTAAGATACTTTCATTTTGAACAGATACAAAAATGCTGAACAATTGGTGTGGTTTGATAGCAGAACTTGAATGATTTTACACTGTGCATCTATGGCCCCATAAAGTCTTCCTGAAGTTTTTACAACATTTATTTGAATATTCACCATTCAGCAATGGAACACTATTTTACAACTTTCTCATTTGACTTAGTGCTTGCTGCTTTATTTTGGGTACTACACTGCTGGTAGGTTTTATTTGCATAAAGGTGCTTCACCAAAGAAATAAAGATGTATTTCAACTGCAACAGCCTGGAGAAGGGATCGTTTTTCTCTTTCCTCTACCTTGTTCCCACTTAAGAAACATAAAAAAAGCTGATATCGAGTTGCTTGAAAACAGAAGCAAATAAAAAAGATCACTGGCAAGAAACAAGACTTGAAAGAAATACTTCAGGTAAAAACACTTAAGGCTTACCTTTTAGACTGAAGGTTAAATTAGCATGCTGAAATCTAGTGGAATAAATTGCTAGATATCTAAAATGGTTCTTAAACCTTGGTGACAGTCATCTACAAGTAGGATGCTGATAATTATCTATGTGACACTATTCTTACCCATTGCGTCTTTATACCTTTTCATTAGCCTCAAGAAAAAGGCAGCGAACAGACTTGCATCTTCCTGCAGGGGCAGGACATGCTCAAAACTGATTTAGTAAGTTCCATTACTTATGACTTGGATCGAAATGAGCCTTCTATTAATAATACAAATTAAATCCCTTCTAAGTTTAAGTACTTTAAAGGTTTGTAAGGGGTTTTTTTTATGCTTCTCTACACTTATCTATTTTACTGCACACAGCTTGACCTAATATTTCAAATAGCAGGGAAAACAAGTTTAAACTCACACTGGCGCTTACTGCATAACCCAAACCTAGAAAAATTTAAACCTTCAGATAAAAAGAAATCCCCAAGTCTACTGGCTGTTACCCACAAGCAGTTCTGGTACCAACAACATGCAAGAGGAGGCAGAATTACTATCCTTTTAGCATTACTGCAAGCAAGAGTAACATTAAATGATCCTAAATCTTCTCTACATGCCACCCATGGCTTGGTCACACCAGCAGGTAAGGGTGAAGGAAAAAGGGAGCCACCTCTATCTTCCTCTCCTCCTCACCTGCTCTCACCACAATATTTATCACTGAGGATTTATGTTCTCTCTATATATTCAGGTAAATAAATTATTTCAAGACGTAGATAATTTACAGCAATGCTCTTCGTAGAGAGGATATTACTGAGTCTAAGAATATTCATTCAAACACAGGCTGGAAAGAACCACCCTCCTCGATTAATCTGGTCCATAGATACCTTTATATTATTTATTATTGCTTATATACATCACGACAAGCTTTGGACCCAAATTCTGGCTCTGTGTCCACAACTGGATGAGTTTGCCCTTATGTGTCATGGTCTCCCTTCCAAAGGCTGGCGTCATCTTTCGAAAGAATTTCTTTTCCAGGATCACTTTTGCTTACCAATATGCTGGTATAACTGATTCTTCTCAATATCAGTCATATCCTAAACAGAAAGAAGCATGAGAAAATGTAAACCTACTAGGCAATAATATTATCAAGAATAGTATTATTCTTGCATTTAAACATGCGAGCAACTACATCTTGACACAAGCCCACTTTTTCTCTTGTTATTACATCATTTACCACAGACAAGACAGCTCCTTTCTGAGAGAAGAAATGAGGGGTTCCCCAAGTGCAGGTCTCCAGTCACTTTTACCTTCTTTCAGTATCAACAGGTACAAAACTCTGAGGAAGATGAATCTCTAGAAGATGGAAAAGGAGAGTTCATTTTAGCTGCATTACTCTTTCATACTTCAGAAATGATTAATGGATTTGCTGGAATTGTTTACAGAAATGCTTAATTGTAAGCAAATATTAAAGTATCTTAAGGAAGTGTGAAAATCAAGCTGAAGCAGAAATCCAAATATTAATCCTGCAGTAAGGCCAGAAACAATGCGATGGAATTTAGTGGGACTAATTTTAAGGCAGTGATGTCTAAAGCATGAAAGACATCACCAGCGAAAAGCATTTAGCACATCACTGTCCTAAAATGGTAGCATTTTTTACTAGCTGTAGCAGGGATGGGACGGAGGGGAATGGACTTGAACAGAGTAGCAAACAATCGAGAACCCACCCTCCAAGAGCACTCAGAGGATCACCTGCTGAACAGTCCCAAGCAGCAGCTAAAGACAGTCCAAAGCTTCTTGGAGGCAAACTACAATCAAACCACAGGTTATTATACTAGTCACTACTTTGTGCATTAGGGCATCAGGTGCGTAAGACTGCTCACAAAGAAACCTTCCTCCTCCCGCTCATAAACAACGACATAACCCAAACCAGAACAGTGCTGATAGTCTTGTTAATATCAATTACATGTGAAAAATAGATCTTTGCAATTGTTTCTCCTATGTAGTGCATTATCAAAACTGGTGCTGTTCATTGCCTTCATCTGTTGACAAAATTATCATCTGGTGATAATTTAATTAGACTAATTGAGGCATAAAAAATTAATCAATCTTACAAGCAGAAGGTTGGTGCTCTGCTTTGCTACTGAATGTATTTGGGAGATGCCACAGCAGCTCTTGATTTTGAGTGTGAGTGTTACCACTCTTGCAGAACAGAGTGTAGGATTCACTTGCTATAAATTTAGCTTCAGGCATGTACTTAAGGATACAGTATTTGACTCTCTGATCATCATGTAATACAAGAAAGAAAAAGATGGCCAAATGTATTTTTAATATTAAGATGAAATAATAAAGCACACATGGAATTAAGCAGAGAGATCTATAGAGAAAAATCTAGAAAACATATCCAGAGTCACTCAACAACTGATAATCATTAACAATTACTAGAGTAGCACTTGAAGCCAAAAAGAACCTGTTGTTCTTTTGCACTAGAGGAATGCAGTTGTACTTCAAAGCTTAACAAGAACAGTGATAAAAACAACAACATTACCAGCTGATAAATATGATGGTGGTAGGTACAACTAAGAAAGGTAACAGTGACACACAGCACAATGCCGCAGACTCCCAGCTGCTAAGGCTTCTACCCAGAGACCTGCAGTGTCACCATTTGGTAGAGAAGCATAATGGTATTCCCAAGGTCAGTAGGCTCCAAAGCAGCCCTGAGCAATCTGAGATGATACAGCATTCACATACTGGCGCCCCACTCTGCCATTTTGCTGTCCTCCAGCATCTGGAGGACTGAAACGTTGGTGGATATTCTGTTCTCATGCAATATTTATGTCTTCATTTATTTCTTCTCAGCAGCCCAGAAGCAAACAGACCTTGGCATTTCCCCCCTCCTCTACTTAAGCTGTTTAATACTTCTGAACCCCTCTCTTTGCACCTTCCCCACCAATAATATACCCTTGAGATGAATTCTGTGCACTTTTCTGTTTCCTTCAAGATATGCATCTCAGAAGTGGCATACTGCATACTCTAGCCTCCTCACAAGTAATTCCTAACTTAATAGCATTCTTCTACATGCTACCTAACCATTAGCCTGATACTTCAAGAATTATCCCCAAATCACTCCAAAATCTCTTTCAGAAGCAATAATAGCTAATTAAAAACAAGACACACAGATAGTTCCCTCAACACATCTCTTTGTATCTATCAACACTGAGTTTCATCAGTATTCATTGTTCAGTCATGACATTTTCTGCAACTCTTTGCACTCACAGCATCAGTATCTTTTCAGCACTCTGGAATAACTCAAGCTCTTTCTCCCTAATTCAATACTTTCTCCAGATCAGTTATGAACACAGTGAAAGCTAAAAGTTTTAGTCACATCACTAGTGTTGAAATTTGGTCAATATCACCTGTAACTGCCTGAGGGTTTTTAATCTGTCTATTTATAATGCGTATCTACATGACATTCATTTACAAACAACTATTCTGTAATAACAGATTGGATACTTCAGGAGCCTTAATTGAAAGGCTTTTTCAAGGTATTTGAAAGGCTTTTTCAAGGTATTTGAAAGGCTTTTTCAAGGTATTTGAAACACAAACACCACATCAAGATCATTGTTATCAATCTGCTCCTTCAAAGAGCTCTCAGAACAACAATACTACTTCTTCCTCTACAAAGACATGCTGAGTTTTTCTTACTGAAAACATATTCATTCATAACTAAGCAATGTTGTAATTTTCCCATTTTATAAAAATAGGCCTTGGCTTAATATTAAGCAACAAAAAGTGCCACCTCTGAAGGAGGACTCAATCTCTTCTATCACTGGAATTACCTTGGTGGAAGCACAGAATGACTCTTCTATTTGAATAATAAAAGTAAATAGAGCTGGTTCCTTGAAATAAAGGGAAACTTCTTAGAAAACAGAAAGCATAATGAAGAAAGTTCTTGGTGCAGCACATCTGGATTTTGTAACACACTGATAACGCACTTGGTTCTGTAATGCAGCCTGTCCATGGGTTGCTAAAGTAAAGTGATGAAGTATTCTGCAAGGTTCAGGTCACAGCCACGGCTTTTACAATATCACATTGGGCCTGCTTTGGGCTGTTCAGCAGTACTGCCCCTACAACCCTTGCATCTACTGTGATACACGCAGCTCCTTGTCTTTCAAACCAAATGCACTTAGATCACATTCTCCCTATACAGGAAAATTTCATTCAAGTCACTCACCATCACATGATACACTCCAGAACAAGCTGCAGATAAACCTGAATGACAACTGTCCCATAAGCTTCTCCTAGCTTGACATGAATATTCCTACCATTTGCCACAAGTGAAATTTGTCACTGCTGGTGTTACCATTTATCACAGCAACAGTGGAGTCTTCCCTCCCGAAATGGCTATCGCATAGCTTCTCTGGTTACCATTTATGCATAATACCACTATGTATTATACAATAACCTTCAGGAACTAAATAGTGTAGAACCTGCACTAATGCACCATACTATTTCCTTTAATCAATGCTTATTCCCTAAAGGAACAGAAGCATGGTTTCTTGTTATGTCGGACATGATTTCAAAAGGCTTGAGGCCTCGCACCATTTTTTCTTATTAAAAAAAAAAAAAGAAAAAAAAATAGAGAAAAAAAGAGAAAAACTGCTCCAGCCATTTGCTCTGAATAACTGCCCAAGAACAGCTCCTAGAATAACGTCTGAGTAAACCAAATTGCACTCAGGACACTGGTAGGAGGAATGACAATAGTATGAAGAAATTAACACACAGCTCAGATCAATCATTACTTAATTTACAGAGCTTAGCGTTCTTCGCATACCATGTGCTGAGCAACAAGCGACTTCATTAAGCTAAAATGGATCTTGAGTAAAGCTACTATTTACAGAGCAGATGCAGCCTGATGCTCCTGGCATGTGCACATGGGTTGAGTTTTAGATGACAGTTCAATTCTTCCACTTCTATTCCTTCTCAAGCATATCACACCCAAAAAGGGGAAAGTGCTACAAGATGTTTCTCCGGGGTATCTCTTCCAATTTCTATCATGAAAAATACATCTAAATCCGTTTTTCATCAACGCTTCATAATAATTCCATCCTTAAAGAAAGGGAATCAATACCTTTACTCCTCTAGTAATTAAGAACCCTATTTTCAGCTGCAATATTTCTTATCCTATTTGTAGCTGGTTGTTTTTAACCAGCAGCTGAAATACAGAGCATCACAACAAGGGTGATTTATAACTGATGTATTTCTCCCTTTAATAATTAAAGTTCAACTTGATGCTTCTTGAAAAGTCTTAAAGACACAGTTGCCCTTACCTTCTGCTTTTGACCTCCCTGCAGAAGAGTGACCACTACCAGATTCTTCACAGCTTAATGACTGCCCCCTGCTTGTGTTTTTCTGGCACACCATATACACAGAGACATTACTTCAACTCCACCATTCCTCCCCTTGTGCAAACAGTTCTACCTGCTGGGAATGTTCTAACCACGCTCTGTAGGTTCAACTCACACTCAATAAACACATGTCCAAACAGCAGGATGTATTAACCAATTTGCTTTCCATTCCTGCTCTTCTCTTCTTCCTCCAACTTCCGATCGACTTTGATTCCATTTTGATTCCAAAAAAACCCTTATTCAAACAGGTTTTCCAGCAGGAATAGGCATATCTTATGAAAAAAACCCAAGCCCAACCAAAAAACCCACCAAACCAAACAAGGCAAGAACCACTTCAAAAGCAAAAAGAAAGCCTGAGCTGATTCTCTGCTCAGCATTCACTTTTCCCATCCTAGCAAAACCTGCGTGAACCAAATGTTCCCATGTTTTAGAAACCTGCATTTTAAAAACTAGTCACAGCACCGATATCACCTTCTTCCTGTCTCCCATTGAGAAAAACATCTGTAGTTTATTGAAATACACCAAGATCTGCAGTACTTTAGTGTTCCCAAACCCCAGGGGCAGTGCTTGGTCTCCAGGCCTTTCACTTTCTAGCTCTGGTGATTTTTTGTCAGCAGTGGCACACACAGCTTATTCAACATCCTCCCACCACCTTGTCCATCAGCTAAGCACAGACTCAGCATCTGGAGTCACCACAAAGCCCTCGGCCAACTCTAATTACTCGATGTTTGTCAACATTCACACTGGATGCAGCATGTCTATTCTTTTGATCATCATTAGGAAATGAAAGTTAGAGGTTTACCTCAAAACCAAGCTAAATCTTTAAAGGACAGTATCCTGTTTCATCTGTCTCCTGTAAGAGAGGAAAAATGCAACAGGCTCCAAGTTCTGTCATTAGTAACTTCCCCAGCCATATGAAATCCTAGTGCCTTGAGCTCATTACAACCAACAAATGTTTGAGGAAATACAAGCATAATGCTATGGAATGACATTCAGTCAGGCATACCCAAGGTTAACCACCACAAGTAATTCCCTCTTAAAAATCAATTGCATTAGTGGGTGCATAAGGCAGTTGTTTTTAATTTGACAAACTACCACATATGATTTCACTGGTTTTCCATCTAGGAACAATATTAAATGCCTGGAGCAACAAAAACGTTTGGAGAATTTAGCTACAGAAAGAGCAAACCTAAGGATGTGGGAGATTCAGGCTGTCCAGGGATTTTGCTGCAGCCATGTCTTTGGGGATTGCTTTTCTGCCACGCTCCTTCCACAACAGCCACGTCTCCCTGTTCCTTCACCATCTGGTTCCCAGATTCACGCCAGAAACCAGGATGACAGCCTCCAGCCAGCCTGGGCTCCCCCTGCATTTGTCAGAGGTTCAGCCAAGGGTGGCATCCAGACAGAAAAAAATGATGGCAAAACCTCTAAACATTGAACAATTTAAAATAAACCTTACCAATAGGCCTTTACTCAGTTCCAGTCAACTGCAAAGCCTCTTACAGAGAGAGAACAGAAATAGTGCTCCCCAAAAAAAAAAAGCTCCTGTGTTGGGCATGGACAATGGGAGGTTGCCGGGCCTGGTGTAGGGGTAACCAGAACTGCCCCATGCTGGTCATTGCCACTTCCAACTGCTCAGTAACAGCTCAAAGCCTTAGCCAAGGAGAGCATGTGTGGGAAGGGAGGTGTGATTCCATACACTACAGGAAGTACAGCTGGAGTACAAAGGGTGAGAGACAGCACCTCAGTTGTATGAGTCTCCCAAAAAGGGTCTACTATCAATTCAATCCCGAATTCTCCTAGGTACATCAACTAAACCCACAAAAAGAGCTTTTGCTGTGTCCTGCTCCTCTTAGTAAAAAAGTAACCAAAATAATTTAGAAAAGCATCTGGAGTCGCTGGAGAATACGAGACTGTAAAATTAATGCTGAAGTAATCCAGTCAAGGAGTAAACCACATTCCAGGAATTACATTATCAAACACTAGTGAGTGAATTGTAACTATTCGAAATCCAAGTTCATTTACTACACACTGCAGATTTTGACATGAATAAGCTTCAGTTCCAAATATCAAGTGTATCTTTTTTCATAACACATTTAATCCTCTACCAGTCGGTTCTTGAAAACTGAAGGTAACAGTGTAGGCCAATCATTTGTTTAAATAATGGCTTAGTCATTGTAGACAAAGCCCACCTATCTGACCGGCAAACCATCTTCTCTCCAGGCTGATCTGAGAGGGAATACTTCTGTGAGCTGGGGTATGATATTACAATTGCCATCTACTTTGGGGCTCATCCGCTTTGGCTGTCTCTCCCTTCTGGACACTTCAGAACTATCAAGGTGGACTGTAAAAGCCATCTTTATATAACAAAATCAGGTAGTGGAAAGAGGAATGATAGCTTTCTTCTATGTTAACAGCCATCAGATTCTGGCCTCTCAAACACAGCCTTGATCCAACAGCAGAACTGTCACGCAGTTTCCTTAAATTCGGAAAGCTGAGTAAGCATCACAGAGTAGCATATTAATGGCAAAACAAAAGATCTGTGCCACAGCTAAGAGCTCAGAAGCTTTAAAGTGTAGCTTCCCCAAGTACAATGCTCAACATGCAACACTGTTATCAACTGTCTTATCTGCTTACAAATGTTTCACAAGTGTTTTTGCAACTACTCTCTAATCCAAGAAAAAGAGATTTTCTGTACATACAGAAACTCTGCTTGGTATCCTTGAATCCAGGAGCATAATGGACAAGCCATCTGTATCAGTGAAGCTTCAAGTGCCAGATCTGCATATTCACTGAAAGATTTCTCTGCTTTAAAGGTTCTTACCAGATGCTGCAAATACACTTGCAAGTAGATAAACCCAAATTAACAATAAGGGTGCTTAGTAAAAACACCAACCAAGTATCTCCCCTAAGGAGTCTGCTCTAGAGCTCAGACCTGCCTTGCCTGTTGCAGGGATGTAAGAACCAAAAGCAAGACAAGATCTCATAAGAACAGACCCCAGTGACTGGGGTCTGTGCACATGGATAAGGCCACAGCATCACTAGCAGCCCACAGAGAAAATAACAGATCTGACCAAGGGACAGTTTTGTTTTATTTAATTCTAATCCCCAGACCAGAGACCCTCAACACATGATGAGAATAACAAATAGCTCAGAGAAAAGGGCAAGAACTAAGCTGTTTCTGGTGTGCCCTGCCTTCATCTTCTCTCTGGGGACCAACAGTCAGACACAGAGAGCTTAAAGTACAGAGCAATGTACATCCTAGGGGACTCCACATCTCCAGCTACACATCTGCGGCGTGGCTTGAGCAGGTCACTTGTTCCCCTGATGCAGACAGAGATATTTTTTTTTCCTGACAGTAGCATCTGTGCTCCTAATAGTGATTCACACCTGACACCGCTCTCGCTAGTCCCACTATGCTTTCTTGTCCTCTTCTTTCTTCCAAAACCCATTATCCTGTATCCATGTTGCGTTTCTGTCTTGTGTGTGCTTTCCTTTGAGGAGGTGTTATGCATATAAATGTACCTTAGCAAAGCAACTCTTTGAAACCTAAACCTTAAAAAAGTACAGGAGTTCAGAGCAATACGAAGCGTAACACACCTGTAATATTCCTAATTCAATCTCTCCAATCACTCTGTAGTCTTGCAAAATGTTGGAGCTACAACCTACTTCTAGATACATGCAGAATCCTAAAATCCCTACTTCATGTTCCATCAAGCAAGAGACATAGGAAACAAATGGGAATCTTTCCCTGATAATACCATGCATTTGTTCCAAAGGGTTGATTTCAGTTCAGTAGCTCCACAGTTCAGCTGCTTCCAGGGAATACTTATTTGAATCAAGGACATAAAGCATCCTACAACACTGAACAAAAGAAAGTTAAAACACAGTGAACACCTCAAATTTTGCTTACCTAAGTTGCTGCTTTAGCAAAGAAAGTTACTGAAACAGGTCAGCATACCTCCTACAGAATTACCATAGACAAAACCAAATAAAACAGCCATACTGTGAGCTACACGTGCTACAGATATGGACTTCTATAAGAGTAAGGCAGAAATTCATGGGCCTGTCACAGGCAAGCATCCTGCCATCTACAGTAGCCCTGTAGACTTCAGCCTCTTGCTATAGTGCTACAATATATTGACAACAGGATAATGCAAAACCCCCTAACACACTTACTGCGTGTTAAAGATACTCTCTCCTCTGAGCTTAATTTGTGTATGCTTCACATATGGCAGACCTTTCCTTGTAATGACAAAATGGGAAAGAAAAGATTTCCTATTCCAAGTAAAGTAGCTTGGACAACAAAAAGCAGTACTTGGTGCTATTATGTGTACACATACACACACACAGAGTCAGGCCATAGTATACACACTCACGGCTAACTTCCCAGGGGAACTAGATGAGCAGTCCAGAGGAGAGACATACAATCTTTAGGAAGGGAGAATTATCTGCGAAAACATGCCTTGATGCTCTTACATCTTAATAGCTCCTTGGAGAGAACCAAGGAGTTAAAACTCCATATGCTACTTTCAGTAATGTACAGCTAAATCAACAGTTGCTTTTGTTCTGTCCCATCTCTCTGTGTTCCTAAGTCTTTATAGAGCCTTTGCGAAATGAAGAATCACCTTTTAAAGAGAGCTCAAGGCCAGACTTTCTAACATAGGGACTAGACTTCAGGCTAGACCTACGATAGCTATGAAATGGGGTTTACTTAGGCTTTACCTCCTAGCTCGGTATTTTTATGTTCCTTCCACCATTTTTAGTATGGGCACTTTATATTTGTCTAAAACACAATATATAATTATATACACATAAGTTTAGAGCAATGCCTCCAATAAAGAAACTACTCGTGCCAAGCACACAGGCAGATCTCCATCCTTCAGTATAGATATAGTCACAGAAATATAACCATATGAGGGATCGATGTTATTACAGATGGCATTCTTTTTATTAATGTAATTGCACTGCCATAGCTGCAATTTTCACCTGAAACCACAACATAGTTTGACTTTGGTCATTATTAAGAGTCAAACAGTCAAAAAAACATAGATCAAACCACTAAAAACCCCCAAGTCTGAACAAATTGTGCCAAACCTGCCAAATGGAAGCAAAATCAGTGAGCTAAGTAATGCTTTAATGTAGCACCTCCTATAAGATTCTGGAAGAGCTCTATGCAGTATGATGAAATAAACTAAGCCAGCACTGACAGTAATGTTATTTCTGCTGAAAATGGAAGTAATTTTCAAAGAGACTACAGGAATACAAAGCAAGAATTACAGAAACACTGTTGAACAGAAACAAAAAAATCAACCCAAAATCTCACCAGGCAAACATGAAACCTGGGGAAGGCAAACTTCAGATGCAGTTACACTTACAGCAAAAGGTGAAGCAAAGCTAAGGAGCGATCAGCATTCCATCTTCAAATGATGGTGAAATGTAAGGGTTCTAGCTTCCAGGGAATCCCAGTTGGATACAGGACAGTCTCAAATTCACAGCTGGGGAGAGCTCTAAGTAGCTAGATATTTACATGACAGCCGGAGAGACTGAGGTGCTTAACAGCTGGGTCTGCAATACCACACATTGCATTCTCTCAATCTGCCTGCTGCTTTACTTAGTTCAGCCATGACAACAATTTCTCTAATAGACATGGTTACCTCATTGGG
>JANRGW010052635.1:0-91211 GCA_024733675.1 Psilopsiagon aymara
AGTCCCTAATGAAGAGTCCCTCCCCAGCATCCCTATAGGCCCCCTTCAGATACTGGCAGGCTGCTATGAGGTCTCCATGCAGCCTTCTCTGGCAAATGTTAAAAATCTGAAGACATTGAAGTGTGGCCCACTTTATAAAATGGTATAGAGTCTCTCTGCATAGGTGATAATGGTAGTTAATTTTTTATTAATTTTTTTTTGTCCCCAGAATTTAAAATCCTTTTGAATTTATAGAAAACAATTATGGAAAGACTAGTTTCAATTCCATCATTAAAGCTAAATGTCATTATTTATATAAGGCTAGTATGTATTTATTTTTTTTAATTACAAGAATATAGGATATCCTCCCAGATGTCCGCTCCTTCCTTTTTCATGCAGAATTAATTCTGTGAGAATTTGCAAGAAAATCCACCCTAGTCAAATTGATATTATATGTGGGTGGGTTTTCCGAGTTTTGGATTATCTCTGCATAGGCAGTTCAGGTCTAGTAACATATTAACTGTAGTTTATTGGTGTTTGGACTGCTTTTGATACAAGTCTAGAAGCAATCTTTCTAATTTCACATGTCAAAAAAAAAATCTGGATTAATGGGCTCTACTGGAGAGGAGTTTCTCATACAGGCCAAATTATGATGTAGCTGTACTATGAAATTATATTATGGCCTGCTTTACTGCAAGGCTTCCCTGTCATTCTCTCTGCATTAGTATGAGTTCACTCTCAGGCTCCTCTTTAGAATGAATCAGTCAGTTCTTGGCAGGAGAGTTGGTATAGAATAAAGGGTAGCTCAGTTAGGCTTCACGCACTATAATTGGACTTAGAAAGAAGTAGGATTGATTTAGCTCTCTCTGTTCAATATCCAAACAGGCAATATTCCTCCAGAAACTCCAAAACTTGTTCAGGCCATGCACTGCTGTGTGTGCGGCACATCCTGGAAGGAGTTTGACAGCCAACAGACATTGTGTTATCTGCCCTCCTGTGGGTCTAATTCTGGCACATGCATAGAAAAAATTAGTTGATGGTCAGACACCTCCGTTAGTAGGCGTCCTACACTTTCTCCAGGCTTTAATGCTGGTAGCATTAATATTAAGTAGCATAACAGCTGAGTGCTGCCAGCAACCAGAGCAACAGTGCCAACAAAAATTAAGACAAATGCCACTTGTGCTGCATAAAGGATCCAAATGTAAATTGGATGTTCTGTTGCAGTTTGGCATAAAATGAGCTGGTCCAAATCCAAAACTATACAGAAGCCTCCAGTCCCATATCACTCTCTGGATATGAAGATAGCTGTAAGCCCACCAGGGCTGTGAACTTGGGATTTCTTGGCATGCACGCCTTTTTTCCGGTACCCCTGCCACTGGCCTGCATGAGAATCTCTGGCCTAGAGCCAGATTGGCTCTCCTGAGTGTCTTGATCTGGATATGCTTGTTTGAAGAAAAGGAGGAAAGATGAAATACTGAACAGGAAAAAACAGTAATGGATATATGCTGTGCCATCAGAGGAAAGACTGGCAGACAAGTACCTCCTAGTTGCACTGTACTCATATACCTGAGAAGGAGAATCACCTCTCGAATCAGCAGATGCCTGTGTTCAGCAGATGGCTATGAGAAATTCAACACAAGTGTTTAACAGCTACACACTGGGGGGAAAAAGAAAGAGGTGAATTGTACATTTGTTCTCAAGGATAAACTCTTTTCTGGAAAGCAAGCTGAAGTAGGTTTTAGACATCCTGATGGGCTCAAGAAAGGAAGAACGTCGAGTTCTCTGGGCCGTGTGACACAGGTCAGACTGGACAGTGCCTTGACATCTGACAGTGCCAGGACATCTGACAATGCCTTGTGGCCCTAGGCGCCATCAGTCCATGAAGCAGTCACCTTTTCATTTCAGTTGCTTTTTAGTCAGTTAGCTGAGCTCATTTAACAATATTTTCTCAGTACCTCTGTGACTCATTGATAATGCATACTTGAGAAAGCATCCATTATTTGCAAAGCCTGGCTTGCTTTTTCGCTTCGGCAGAATGTGAAGCTGAGAACAGATGATTGATGGCTTTTTCTGTTTATTTTCTGAAAGATGTCAAGCAGCATATTTACTGACTCGACTCCTGCTGCAACTTGTTACTTTGAGCAGTGTAAACACATCTTAACAACCTTGAGTAATTGTGGGGAGAAAGACATCATGAATATAATGAAAACTGACAGCGCTGATTTCCATTCCTGCAATTTTTTCTACACTTATAAAGACAAGCACAGTATTTTGCTCAGATGGAAGGTATTTTTTTGGAGGTTTTAAAACATCTAGGTAACAGTTTATTGGTACTCATATTTCAAATATACTACTTGTTTAGGGAAAAAAAATTCATATTTAGTTCATTATCTTTCAAATTATTTTGTGGCCTTTACTTATACACCCAGGTAAAGACAGATTTTGAAAGTGAAAGTTTCTTAGTTACAGAAAAAGAAGACTAGCTGATGTGGTAACTTACAGATGGAAGAGGAAGCTTTAGATGAAGCCTAAGCAAAAGCTAGGGAAGTATATACCATACAAATGAAATTGCATGTATTGATTTAATCTGTAAGTAAATGGCAACAAAATTAGAGAGATTTTGTCCAAGGGTGCAGAGCGAGTGCAATATTCTGCCATGTCTTACCAATAAATCTTATAGGAAAATAATGATTTTAAAAATACTATTGAAAGCTCTAGGAAGCATCAAGAGTAATTTGCATCTTTTTAGCAATAATAAATAGTTTTGGAGTAAACTAGTAAATAGTAAATAGGATGGAGAATTTAATGCAAATTTGAAACTGGAGTTCATGAGCATAACCTGTCCCACATTTTGAGTCATTCCTTCTATGAAATGTCATTCGGATACTTGCAAAACTCACCTCAAAGGGAAATCTACAGTTTTGCTCTCTTTTTCTTCTTAAACATACTAATCCTATTAAAAAAATGAAAGAGCTGAACAGTAGTCCCATAATGACTGAAATCCTTGCAATTTCTGTCTTAAATAATTTATCATGACTGATAATTTATCATCCCTGATCATATGGATGTATTCTTCTTCCTACTAGGTTCTCTGTGTGGGAAACTATTCCCACATTGTATGTGTGGGAGCACTTCTCATCTCCTCTTTCATCCTTCATTTTCCTAGGCTTATTAACAAACAAACACACCAGAACAACCCAGACTCCATTCAATGCTATTTCTAAATGAAATTCAGAATTCTTATCCTTTCAATGCAATTTCTGATCAAAATTTATCACTTCAACACAGATTACTAGAACTCCACTTCCTCAGTGCCTTGCTTAGTGGAATTAATACTTCCCTGAAACCATATTTCTCTTCATCATGATCTCATCAAACCACAGTGTGGTTTGGGATAATCTCACAGTTAGCTAGTAAATCTGGAGTCTTTCTCCTGCTCTCCCTACTGATAATGGCATCTGTTCAATAGCCATTTTTAGGCTATTTTGATCTTATTCCAGGTGTGAAATAAGTGAACTTACTCCAGTGCAAAAATGCTACATCAGATTCATTGTTAGAATTTCTTTCTTGCTAATTTAGAGGAGCCCTTCTAGAAGATAATTTTTGAATCATTTACAGCTTATTTGGTTTTATTAGGAATGAAAGCAATTAGGAATGCAATTATTTTGTTTACTTGGTGAGTGCTAAGGTCTAGGAAGATCAGGCTGAATTTGTAATAAAATGAGTTGTTTATGCTGAAATCAGATGTGCCAGTCATACTCTGTATTAATATCACTGGTTTCTTCTTAAGACTCATTAACATCAGTGTTACGGATAGTGATGTATCAGCTATTTGAATAGTACTCACAGTGTTTTCAGGGAGGAGAGGACACACCACTAGAAGAAACAGCATTTTCAGTCCAGAATAAGCATAGAGACCACTGTTTAAGTCCAAATCCAATAGTAGTCATTACACTATAAATTAAATAATATTGGCTGGACTAATTCTTTCTAATCACACTTGACATAATACATTAATATAGTTGTGGTTATATTCATATAAATGTTCTACAATATCAAATTTGCCAATTCAATTCATTATTAATAACTGTGATCTTGACATTCTGAATTTAGTTTTCTGTTGTGGTGCATGTTTTGTGCTTGGTCCGTGTTCATGCAATAGCTCTTTCTTGGGTTAGATTGTTGTTTTGGAAATCATACTGTTTCGACATGTCTCCTCATGTGGTCTTAATCAGATTTAAAAAAAAAAAAAATTAGTTGCTTCAGTAACTAATTTACCCACATTGGTTTTTATATGGAAACAATGGTTTTTTGTAGACACCTTTAAGCAGATGTTTACTGGAGGTTCTAATCCACTGTTTCTTCAAAAATTACATTAAAGCTATATATGTCATCAAGGTACTATGCATCTGTTAGTGTTGAAGAACTGGACAAAGTCACCTACCTTTAAGATGTCTGAAAAGTCGTTTTGACTTGCCAGAAATGTTAAATGTTAAAAAATACTTCCTGCATGCAGTCTGATATTCTTACTGACACCAAGGGAGGTCATGTACATTTTTTTGATTAACCTGCTAATGTTGTATGTCATGATGAATGCCTGAAGTGAGATATGTCCTGCATATGAAGGTGTGTATTCATGTGATTTGCTATTCATGTGACCCATGAACATGCAGAGAAAATGGGAAAATAGTATTCCTGAGACCCTCGCTCACCCTGCGTTAGCAGCTTCATAAGTCCTTGGCAAACCTGGCTAATGTGACCATACTTTACATGTGCTTATATTGTGCAATATCATTTCCATCCCATGGTTTACACTCAGGGACAAGAACATAGTTAAGTAAGCAAGCTCATATGGCTGATACTGAAGTTATTCCTAATGATATAAATTATATATGGACAAATTACTTCTACTGATTAAACTATGGTTGTTAAAAAATTCAATTGGTCTTTTCCCTTATCTCCCATCATGACTTTTCCTGGGATATAGTCCTGTGATTTTTTTCTTTTAGTTGAACACTAAACTGAGTTTAATTTTCCTGTAAGAATTCCAGGCAACTGTTTTACCTTTGTGGTTTGCTTCTTTTTGAAGTCTACTCTGTAGAATCAGTGATCCTCATATAATTTATAACTTCTGCATTTGTCTGTGTTTTCTTCTGTGTGGAGCTTTTAGTTGGCTTGTGTCAATTCTGTTATAAAGATCTCTTTTGTAGTGCTACTCTTCACAATGGTACTGAAAAGAATGCAGATTCACTCCTATTGGTGAACAGGAGGCATAGTTATTTGAATAATTCGTTATTAGAAAATAATTCTTTGAATTATTACTGTGGTTTGTACTAAATATGCCTAACATACAGTGTCATGTTTAGATAAAACTTTTGGAATTTTTGACTGCTGCAAAATGCGATGACAATAATGAGTCATCTAGTGAGAACAGCATTGAAAAACAGGTCTGTACTGTCTGCTGTCTTTGTATATCTGACCTTGAGAATTACAACTTGCTTGTTGCAGAAGTTGAGCATCTAATACACTGATGCACCTGTTAGTTCTCATATATTAAATGAGATAATGTCCATGATGATCAGTGATTCTTTTTTGAATTAAATCTTTTTTCTTTCTAGTGGTCCGCATTTACAAGTGAATGTCCTTAACACATAAAATTACTCATACTTCAGAAAATTGTAACTGCACCATTCTCATTCCTTTCTGACATTGCTTTCTCTTACTGTTGAGTCTTATTTGTAACTAAAACAATTTTGGTTTGCATTTTACATTTATATAGAGACCATGAACCAAGCAACACCTGCTAGAAAGCTGGAAGAGGTTCTTCACCTTGCAGAACTCTGTATCGAAGTATTGCAGCAAAATGAAGAACATCATTCAGAGGTGAGGTTGTAACTGCATTTGATGTAGAGAATGGCTTGTCCTAAGGTTTTTTCCTCCCCTGATGTGAAGCAATTCTGTCAAGAAACATTTTAGCTTTACTTTCTGACATATGTTTAAGGCAGTTCACATTTACAGAGGAATAAGAAACTTGAAGCTTATGAAAAGTGAAGTGAAATAAAACTACTTGAATTCGCTTGAATGAACTGTGGGTTTAGAAATGAAAATTAAAGAGCATAAAATAGAGAAAGCATCTTTGTGCTGGAAGTGGTGAAATGGTATGGAAAACATTCATAGCTTTATACAGTTGTGCCTTCCAACTTTTCACCTCTCATTCAAACTAGAAAATATAACTGAATGCTAGTTTTCATCAGCTTCATATGTCTTGATTTTAACTGGTTATAATAATTTCATTCTCATTGCTCTTCTGTTGATTGGAAAAGTAATGCTTTTAAACTTGAGCTTTTAAAATGGCATTATATGGTAGAAGGAATAAAATAGAACCATTTCATGTTTCTTACTCTCAAGTCTTGCTTCATGATACAGAAACCATAATATTTAGAATATTTAGAATTATAGCACTTTTTTTTATATCAAGGAATTACAAAAATAAACTTGACCAGGAACACACAATTATATATATTATCAACATTTAATTAATAAATATAGTTTTCTAAGGTTCAAGAAATTGTTTTTAAAATATTCTTAAAAAACTTGATAAATATTTTTTTGGAAAATATGCAAAGGGATAAACATGATTTAGTATATATAGCTATAAATATGATCATTCAAAACATCTGGTTTTATATCACACTACAGAATCTAGTTTTTATCTTACATCTGTCATGTGTGAACTTGTTATAGATGTTTTATCTCAGACTGAAAAAACAGCTGTTTCGATGATGTGAAATGAACTCCCTTGAGGTTCTGTTCTACACTACTGTTGCCACTGTGTTAGTCTATAATGATTACTTAATAAAATGTATATATTGTTGTCTTTGTCTTTTGAGGACCTGCATTACTGTAAGAATATTAAATTTCTGTAGAAAAGAACACAAAAAAAAGACCCAGATCAAATGATCCACGTATGATTAAACATCTCTGTTCAAAGATTACTTTCTGTACTATGTATTTGCAGGCAGAAATGTGGTATTTTTCAGACAAGTAAATGTATTGCAGATTCCTTCAGAAAAATCCATTCAGCAGAAGTTTTCAATCTGATCTAAGCGTGAGAAGAATAATTTTAAGATCATTCCCCCCTTTATTCCTGTAATAAATGTTCAATTTTACTGAAATGTGTAAAGCATTCAGATTTTCAATATTCAAGTATATCTGAGAACAAGACAGTAAAATTGTGCATTCCCTACTCAAAACTGAAGATCAAGTATGGTGATTTCGCATCCTAATGTTAAGTAAACATTCACTGTTTAATGGTGCAGTTGATGAAAAATATCAGTAAACTCTAAAATAGTATATAACTTTTTTTTAATACTAGATTTATTTTTTTTTAACTCATAACACTTCCAAATATCTGGGACTCACAAAGGGAAGAGAGGTATGTGGTTTCTGATCAACTAAGCATTATTTTTCATCATTTATAGCATGTAGCTGTGCATTGATTGTGTAGCATAAATTGTTCTGATGATTTCTCATGTTGTATTGCCACATTTGTGTGTCTTTCTGTGATCTAAGAACTTCATTCTTCCTTCAATCCAGTTAGGTTTTGTTTTCTTAGAATTTATGTCACCAATTGCTAATTGTTTTTAGTCTGTTTTCATGTTACCCATAATGACTGAACAACTATCTTAGCTGTAGTATTTGGGGTTTTTTATTCTTCTTCCTTGCTGCCTGAGCAATGATGGTTATCTCTTAAGAGGGTCAGAATAATTTCTGTCTGGTTTCAAGTGTCATTTACAAAGGGGAGAAGATAGAAAGAAAAAGTGCTGGTTTTCTGGTTTTGCTTTGTTTTGAGGTTTTGGCAATATTTTCTGTAGAGTGTTGTTTGCCTAAAAGGGACATCTGCCAATGCTTCTATGCATTTCTTCTTTATTTCTTTGCATTCAATTTTTTCTTGGATAAGGAGTTTGTTCCTTTAGTGAGCTTCCATTAAAACAGAATTTACTAATGAGAAACATCTTCTGGTTTAAGGAAAAAGATTCCATTTCAAACTCTTGCCAAAATTTTTGAAGCCTCATCTTTTCTTTTTACTGTGGTGGCAATCAGCATCCTACAATCCTGACACTGAAACATACAAAGTACTTTTCAGTAATAGCAGAGGATGCTCGACATTTATTTAAAACATCTTGCCAGTTAACCTTTTTTCTATTTGGCCCATGTCAAAAAGAATTCAGGCATCAGAAAGTCCAGGATACAAAAAAATACTTCTAGATCACTTTTCAGAAGTTGTCTTTAATTTGATGCCTTTCAAACACGAGTACATAATTCTACATTACCTAGAACCTGTGTTGCAGAAATGCAAGTGAGGATTTCTGTGACTATTTGAAGGTGTGGAAACTCAGCACTTGTATAGATCAAGCTATATATGTCCCGTGCTGGTAACTCAAAACTATTCAGAACAAGATATTCAATCTGAGAGCCATGAGTTTGAAAACAAAGATACTTTCTTATCAAGTATATGTAGGTATTTCTCACTGTCTGGTATTTTTGTGAGCTCTCAGCAGTATATGATATTCATCCTATTTTGTAACTTCACCTTCATCTTTAACTCCAGAATTGTGCAGCTCCCTCTGATACAATGCTCAATTTCAATATTGACCTTTCAAAGCCTAGATTTAAGTGACAGTAAAAAGGTACAAGTTACGTGTGAAGCAGTCTTTAATGTGGAGCTGGCTTTGCTTGCTGATGCTATTTTTGACAGTTTTCTTCTTTTAAGCTAGGATTACCTAAGAATCTAAATTTTTACCAAAGGAAACTGTGTATTCCAGCATCTTGTTAAGTTACTTAAAATTAATATAGACATTAATGAATTTCCAAAGATGCATTTATGGCATTTGTGGAAGGAAAACTGGATGCCTTCCTCAGGAGAGCCAACATCTTTAAGGAAAAAACAGGAATTAAAAAGTGCTCTGTATCTACTGAAAAAAACCCTTAGACTTCAAGGAATAAAAAGTCACACTGAAACCATCCCTTCTGACTAACAAATGAGTGCAAAATGTATTCACAAGAATTTAATTGAAAAATAAATTAATGTGGTTACTTACACTCTTAAAACTGAATGAAATCAAAAGCAGCACATGCAGTAATTTTTCAAGGATAAGGCCTTCTTTTTCTTTCCTGTCTGGCAAAATACTTGCAGAGATTTATGCTCCTTTTTAAATTTTTTTTGTGTTACATTTTTATTATGATTATATCATCTTTCCCAGCATACTCTATTTGATTTTTTACAATTTTGATGCAATTTTTTCATAAAATAGTTTCACATTTTTCACTTGGCCAGTTCGCTCTCCCCAAATGAGATAAGATGTGACATGACATATCCAAATGTATTTTGCCACATATACAACACATCTCTTTGCTTTGTGACTTGTGTTTAGTAATTCTATTTTGACATATTTGCAGGCATTTGCTTGGTGGCCAGAATTATTGGCTGAGCATGCAGAGAAATTTTTGTCTCTGTATTCTGTTGATATGGATTCGGCGCTCGAGGCACAGCCGCAGGACTCCTGGGACAGTTTCCCACTTTTCCAGCTGCTGAATAACGCCCTCAGAAATGACAGTAAGATCTCAAGTTTTTTCTGTATTGTCTGAATAAGTTTTTTCAATGTGTCCACACCTTAGAATCAGGTTTCTAATATAATACTCAGAATAAAAGTGACAGTGCATGTGTTTATGATACATATGTTGGTGCTCCATTTCTTCAAAGTTGAGTTGTTTATTGTTGCACCATTTAAGTCCTTGTTCTGATAATCCCTTAAACATTCAGTATCCACAAATTGCTCAGTTGTAAATCAGGATGTGCAAGCAGCACAATATGTATTTAATGTTTTATATTTAATCTATACTGCTTAAATAAAATTGTACTTAAGATTTCACTCTAAGCCTTCAGATAAAGTGCTTCCAAACTAATTATGTCTATGGAAGTACCGTAGGCTTAGCATGAATGCAATAAGATGCACACAACAAATCAGTGTATTATATTCACTTGGTGTATTGTATCATTATTTGAGTCGGACACCAAAATTTGAAATAGCCACATTTTCTTGCTTATACTCATCTTTGAAGAGAGAATTTGGTTTTTTATATGGTTAAGGGATGTTCTAGGCATGTTTTGTATGGAAGTGATTTTTATAATGGAATTGAGGACATAACCAGTGAAACCAAAGAAAATTAATTAGGTGTTAATTTAAAAACATTGAATAGCACCTAACATTTTAAGGCAACATAAAGAAAAAAATATATTTGTGCTATTTTTATATGTTTATTTATATTGTATCTTAAAAAAAAAAAAAAAGAAAATTACCTACTGGTTTTTAATTCTGTTGGAGATCCAAATTCTGTTTTTATTGAATGATTAAAGGTATTCCAAAATTTTATTTTTTTTTAATTATAAATACACAAAATTATTTTTTACTTTTCCAGGGAAACTTATTTAATTTCTCTGGAAGTTCAATAGCTTTTAAGAATTTTAGTTCCATGTGTGGAAGCTACTTGACTGAAAGAATTGAAAATAGTATTCAAGAGCTTTTCTGCAAGGTTATACGTATTGCAACCTCTATTATTTATCACTGTATTATTGTTAACCTTAGCTACCAAGTTTTTATCAAAATTTATAGGTCATCTCAGTATACCTGTTGGCCACAGCACCATATCGTGAAATGGAGCAACTGGCAAATGTAAAATTCACTGCAACATCATGGATGACAAAATTCATGGAAGGAAAGGAGCAAATGGACAGGGCCACTGAACTAAAACTGAATCTCAAACTGGATTGTTGAATGTCGCTGTTACTACACCACATTTGATGTTGTCTAGGACAGAGTGAAAGAGCATTAAAATTCAGTTTAGAGATCTCTTTTCATTGGCTATGTTTCCATACCCTGATATTTATCAATACATGAAATGCCGTATTCCTGATGTTCTGTCTTCACATATTATCCTAGTGAAAGACAATGTATCTGTTAGCATTTCCCTTTGTTTGTTTTTAAGATATTAATGAGTGTTTCATATGGATACTTTGATGGACAAACTGCAACTATAGAAATGTATTAAAATTGCCATGGTGGTAGTAATTCAAGATCAATTTAGAAGGCTGCTCAGAAGGGTGTAGGAATTGCTCATTCTTAGTGCAGATCTCCTAAGAGTTAGGCTCCTGCAACATGCATTCTGCATTACTTTTAAATGAATGTCTGATCATCAAAAATTCAGATTACAAGTTTCAAACCTATACTGAGGTGCATCTCCTACCATCTTACATTTTCAGTCTGGGAAGCACATATCTAATTGTGATGTTATGTGCACTTATAACAATTACTTGGTTTTTGAAAGCTGTGGAGGTATTTTACAGTAGTCTTACAAGAAGGATTTGTAGCACCAGTTTTAACTACATTGTTGTGTCATTTGTGTTCCTTTGCACTTTGGTTCCAACCTGAGAGAAGCTGTAAAAACAAACAAGGGATGTCCTCACATGCAAAGGACATGCAGACTACATCAGTAGGCTACTGATTTTTCTTTCCATAGAAGATTAAATGGGTAATAATGCTAAATTATTAAAACAACTTTCATGTCAAAGCAATTATTAGAAAGATTGTAAAACCTTAACTGAAGGACATGAAATGACTCCTGTATGAAATGGCACACCTGTATACCAATTTAAGTAATTCCCTAATGGCAAAAGACAGTAAATGACAGTGTCTGGCAAGTGAAAGCAATCTAGAAAATTACACACATTTTTTTTTTTCCAGAACTATTGCAAAGCAACCATGGATATTAGTCACCTTTTAATCGGTGGATATGTTAGTAAGTGGCAAGTGACCACTCTACCAAGAACTGATTCCCAAGTGGAACATATCTCAGTGCTTGTTCTTTAATTAACAGCCTTTTCACCTTGTAACTGAAGTAAAGTCATTAGAAATTGCTCCCCGTGCTTATATAATCAATTTTACAGTCTTCCAAAATGAAATAAATCATTCTAGCTTTACCCTAAGTGAAAACCTTTTCTCAAAAACTATCACCTCCATAAAGATAGATTTAGAAAAAAAATCTAAAAAGGGAAAAACTGGAATGTGGTCTCATGAGGATAAAAAGGCTAGTGTTAATAATTAACAAGGAGAGTGAAGTGGAGTAAATTAGACATAATAGAGCCCACAGTGACTGGCAAAGTCACCTCTCATTATCAAAAAACTCATTAGGAAATGAAGAGGTGGAAATCCCACTGGGTTGTTCTCTCTCGCCGGTTATATCAGAGATTACTTTTCAGATTTCTTTCAAATGAAGAGCTGTTAGGTCACCATATTGCATATTAGGTTAATCTTCAGTGAAATTTGGAGGACTGACACCTGCATGTTATTCTATCTCTAGAGCTTTAAATGAGCTCTAGGTCTTCAATGCAGGAGTCAGTTTTCACGTAAACCTGACTTAAAAGAACTCTTAACAATAAAGAAACAATCTAACATTTACAGCATTAAAGAAAACTTATATGTAGGACTATTTTTATAACCATATCACTAAAATACAATATTAGAAAGACCATGAGGTAATGAAATTGCATAGTCTTTACTATTCAAATAATATCAGTGTGTTATTTTACATAATATACAAAACATTGTACAGGATTCAAGCTGAATACTTTAAAGACAATTTTCATTTAACAATGAGAAAATGAGTACATTTTCCAATGCACTGTATAACTTGTCTTGAAGTAAGAGGAAGGAAGAAGGGGGAATGCTGCCTGAAACTTCACATTTCTATTTTGAAGGACTCTATTTTGAATCACTTTCAACTAGATGATCTTAAGGTCCTTTCCAACTCTAACTATTCAATGATTCTCTGATTCTCCATAACACCTTACTCCACAACAATTCACAGGTCATCAGTGACTTCATCAGTGATTGCTTTCCTGTTAAGTCTGACTGAAGAACTACTTAGAAAAATGGGTGGAAGGGTGTGATCTTCCTATCTAAAGATTATTTTAGCTTTTCTGACAAGAACTAACAAATAACAAAAAGTGATTTAGTAAATTGTATTTTCTGTGGAGTTCAGTAATAGATTGTAAATAAATTTGGTGTGATTTTTCAAAATGTAAAGGTTTGAAAAAATAGTGTACCTGCTTCTATAATAAACATTTTAATGATGTCTGAAGTTTCTGTTGTTCATACACAGTTATCCCTATACAAAGCTTTGCAGGTTGTATAGTGATAACAGTACCCAGTATCTCTCTATGCTGGTGATTTTTTTTTTTTTTTTCAGAATTGGATATTCGTAGATGAAAGAACATGGTTGTCCCAGGACTGTGTCTTATTTTCTGTGATGACCATGCTACTTTTTGTCCTCATAGCCTGTAAATTATGTTACGAAGGAGCCTGCTCTAGAGGGAAATTTTCTTTCTCTAGTTGTTTAATTACTCGGATGAATCAGGTTTTCAGTGCCTCAAGACAGACAAGTATTAATTCTTCATTTAAGATGGTGTCAGAGACATCTTATGGTGGCATATGTTTAGTTACATGAAGTGTCTATATATTTGGCTTATTTCAGAGGTTTTTCAATTATCTATTCAATATTCTGCACCTTTCCTTGCCAAGTTTTTTTTTCAAGTATCATTTCCTAACACTATATACTGTGCTGTTGCCCAACATTATTGCATTACTGCATTGGCATGAAACAGTCAAAACTAGGAGTATTATAAGTTAACTCATAATACTGTTTTCTATCAGGTATTACTCAGTGAAATGTCTGTGTACCTGCTGTAATTCAGCCATGGTACACCTGTAGACAGTCTGATAAAACTGATTCAGAAAAAGCAGCAAGTTGAGTATTAGCCTCTTGAAAGCCATTGCCATTGTCATGGCTATTGATTTCAAACAGGAATTCACTGATAGGTTTTTTCCATTACTGGAGTTACTAGTAGCAGAGTGGCAAATACCACCAAACACAGCATCACTTTCCTGCTTTGTTTTAGGCACAAGAAAACCATGCAATAAGACGTTCATGTCACTCACTTTGTCTTGTGAAGATGAAATAAATTTTCTGCTTGCTTCCACATAAATAAAAAGTCTCTAAAATTCACTTTAAAATTATGCCTTGTATGTAAAAATCCACATTTTGTATATAAACTGAGGTACTTCCAATTTTTGCCACAATTTAAGTAACTGGATAATAAATGCTCTGTGGAGGCCAAATGTAATATAAACAGGAAATGAATGGAAATATAAAATTTCTTTTTACAGGTTATTGGATTATTTTCAACTGTGAATAGAATGTGGAGCCCCAAGGAAATTTCTTCTTTTGAAATTTACTGGGTTTTTTTCAGATTCAAGAATATGCCAGAAAATCCAAGTGGTGCCTTCCCAAGATTCATATGGAGAGCAGGATAATTATAGACTATCTGCCAAAGTGCTAATTTTGTCAGTGGGGAAGAGGCTCATGTTAACCTGTGCCATTTTTCCTTTCTTTTGATTCTGCAAAAGTTCTTGAGGGCAGCATAACACACTGACTCCAGGATAACTCATATAAGCTGTGCCTCTCTAAGTGAAAGCAAAACAAACCCACAGCTTCTGGTATACACAAGCACAGTAGATTCTTATTTTACTGTTAGGGGAGAAACCTCGTTCCAGTGCTGTATTAATAGACTGTTCTTTCATATCTGATTTTTTTCCTGTCATATTTTAATATATTTCAGCTACCTAATATGTAAAAATTTAATAACTTTGATCTTCAAATTCAGTGCTTCAAGAAAGTTTCATCTGAGAATCTGTTTCTGTTCCTGTAATCTGTTTTCCATTAATGTTGTCTATGCATGAGCTTGCCCTGGCATAGGCTTTCATTTTGTTGTTGTTTGTGTGAATATGAGATGGCTCATATGAAGAGGGTATGGGGTGTCTGTATCTACAAGACAATGGAAAATTAAGCTGCATAGCTTTGAAGACAAGTGGTAGTTGAGGGATTTGAAGTGTGGCATTTCATCAGGGATCTCATTTCTTTGATGCACAGGTGGTACCTTTTGGCAGGATCAATTCTAATCATAGAGTGCCATGAGTCTGCTGATGATACTCAGCTATATCACTTACCCTGCACTTTGAGTTCTTTCCCTGCCCTGCAGTAATCCTTGACAGAGATCTCCAGATGGGTAAATCAGAGCTGCCGTGTCCTCCGCCATGGGAAAACAGAATGCTCACTGAGTTGTTGATCTGAGACATCACTCCTGTGTGTGTGCCCGTGTACAGAGGGATCTCAGTGGAGATGCAGCCATATTAAGAGTCTTGGCATCATACTGGAAAGTTTCACTTCCCTGCAGAGACTGGTGTCAGGATGTTAGGAAAATGATTCAGCTTTTTAACAGCTTTTATTTCATGTGATTTCTTAAGTTTCATTCTGACTTCAGAATAACAGGAGTCGCCCTCCTGCCCGTGAGGCTTTATTGCTGTAATTCTCAGAGTAAGGCTTCTAGCAGAGCATTTCTGCAGTGTGGTCAGAAAACAATAAACTACAAGATCATCCCTTCCAGTAACTGTGATTGCCTAATTAATGATGGTCCTGCACTGACTCGCTATAAAGAAGCAATATTGACTTAATTGACACAGTGTATTCTTGGTTTTAAGCTCAAAGTTGCCTTGAAAAATCAGCCTAATGTGTAGCTTTAGGGCAGCCTTTTGTTTCTCAAAGACAATGTTCATCATCTGTTTACTGTGAAACCTTTTCGTTACTATCCAAATCCTTCTAAGTTGTTACTATTGCTGGTCACAGAAGCTGCAGGTTTAAGATATATAAATATACAAAAATAACACTGTTTTGAGTGCCTGATGTAGAAATAATTATGCCAGAGCTAGCTAGTTAACAAGTAGCTCTAGGAGCAGTGTAAATAATGGAGCATGTTTGTAATGGACTCATAGGTGCTCTCAAGGGTAGATTCTCAAGTGTTTAATAAGAGATGAGCCTACGCTGCTCCCTTTTTCTCAGTGGAAACCCTAATAATCTCTGCCTGCTACCTAGCTGCCTGTTTTCATGATCTTCATATATCTGGTATCTCCACCCCTGTGTGTAATGTGGTTGAAATCAATGAAAAGCTTTCAAATTCTTATCAAGAGAGAGGCAGGTGAAAAAAAATCAAAGTGAGCTGATTGCGTTAGTATTGCCTCCTTAGGTATAAGTGATTGATACATAATTTCTCATTACTCTGCAAGGATGTTTTCAATAAAATAGCTTTGGCTTTCACATCATTATATTGAAAAAAAAAAAAAAAATTATTAGTGTCCAGGCACTCAGCAGCTTCCTTGCAATACATATAACAATAGGGAACTGAAACTTCATGACACGTTTTTCCACCAGTCTCCATCTCTCCCAGGTTCAGTTTGTCGTGGATATCATTTAAGAATGGAAGGCAAAGATGTTTCTGAAAACTACTGAAATTAAGTTTATATGTTATACATGGAGCTGTACCAGTAGTGGAATAGGGATTGTAATTTTGTGTGCTGGTTTCCATAGTTTTGAGCCACATTATCCAGCATTTTCTTCTTAGGAAGGGGAGGAAACCTCCTCAAAATGCAGTTGTGGTGCCCATTCAAATCAAGTAGAAGCCTGGATGCAGGAATATGTGGGAGGAGAAACCCCTAAGGGAATTAAAAACAACAAAATATGGGTGAGAGAAAAGGGGGATACCAAAATCATGAAAATTTCTCTGTTCAGCTTAGCTTGCCTTTATGATTTCCATATACACATGGGAATATTCTAGTAGGTCCTAATAATAGTGCTGGATTAATGGGTGAATATAAACACATTCAAAACTGATACTGATATCCTCCCCTGGTGGGACAGGACATAAGCATCCTGAGTTAGGATTTGCTAGGAGAATATTTCAGGGTGTACAGGGGCAAGCAGTGGTGGTGGCAAATCAATTTTCAGGTTTTAAGTGTCTTCAGTTTGCATTGTATATATAGTTTTTCATGCAGTAAATCCCATCTATGAAGCAGGTAATTTTCTACTGCTCATAGCTAATTTACTTTTCATGACTAATGTGCTTCATATTTGTATTACACTCACCAATCAGCTCCATTTCTTTAGAAAACCAAGAGAATGCCTCTGTGTGTATTTCATGTTGTCAGCTTTCCTAAGACCTTTAGGCAACTAGTTTTCAGGATTTGCTTTAAATAGTTGTAAAGCTAAAATTGCTGTAAATTGGAAATAATCGCACTGAAGAATCAACAAACTTCCAGAAGGGAAGTGTAGAGTTAGCTCCTTTAAAACTTTGCAAGGCAGTTAAGAGGGCAGAGGAGAGGCAAACTCAGCTGAGGATGTTTCACATGAGCACAGACTGCCTGGTAGGTGCTTTTGTTCATGGGAGCCTTGATGAGGTTTGAGCATGTCTCAGGATGGAAAAAGCCACGGTTCTGCTGATGAGCTCTGGCCTTCAAGATTTTTTGTGTGGACCTGCATAAGAACATTAAGACATGTCTTCTTGGTAGCTAAAGGCAGTGATTCAGGACTTTGACAGCTTCCAAGAACACAGAGCAGATGGTTAAACTGTTCTTACTCCCCCAAACACTCATATGCCACATATTGCCTTTTTCCATTAAGCAATCTGGAGGAAATGCTGTATACATCTATATTTTTGCATGTAGCCCAGTGCAGCTGCAATGTTTTACTGTAACCTTTGTTCTTCTTAGCATAAGGAGAATAAAAATAATTGAATGACATTCAAATACTGTTTGGTTTGTTTGGGTTTTTTTATTCTTAGTGTCCAAGTATTGAACAAAATTACTAAGGCTTAGATTCAGCAAAGATGCAAAAGTGTTGTGGTTCAGCAAAGAACTTCTGTATGTGCCTAGGTTTTGTTACAGTAACAGTTTAAAATTTACTGCAGTGTCCTTATGAAGCACTTTGTCTTTTGTGAACTGTATTTCCTGCACAAGTGGGATCTTTTTCTTATAATGCTTTTGTGTATTAAAATATTTTAAGAAATACTTTCTTCCTATGTTAAAATAAAGTAGGGAAAGTCCTGACATTTTTTATTTGTGCTTTATTTGTTTTCAAAGCATTTTTATGCAATGGAAAGTTCCACAAGCACTTGCAAGAAATATTTGTTCCCATGGTAATCCGGTACATTGATCTCATGGAATCATCAATTGCCCAGTCCATTCACAGAGGTCTCGAACAAGAATCATGGCAACCTGTCAAGTAAGTGCTTACTACAAAATCTGAACAAAGCACCTGCCTACAGCTTTCTGTCTAATCAGGTGTTCTCCCCTGTTGCAATAGAATATTTATTCTATTTTTTATTGTATTCCTACATTGTTTATTTCTTCACAGGAGCATCACCAACAGTCTTCCTAATGTAGCTCTTCCAAAAGTTCCAAGTTTGCCTCTTAATCTTCCACAAATACCTAGCTTTACTACACCAACCTGGATGACTTCTTTGTATGACTCCACGTGTGTATTCTTCAATAACCTTCTGACTGTATGTCAGCTCTGCATGGCCTTGCTAGTGTTCTGTGCAGCTGTATTTGGATTGCATGGTGTTTATGATCTCTTAGTTGGAAATTACTGTTTCTTGGAAGTAAGCCAAGCATGGACTGTTAGTGAGTGAGTTGCGCTTTCTAGTACATTAAAATGTAGCAGTCTTAAACCTGATAGCTTACAAAATCAACTTGGCAAAGGTCTATCATAGTATGAATGGTGTTTAATGCCCTAAACAACCTAATGACTCTCTTGAATTAATAAGCAGTGGGGAACCCTTTGAATAATTGATTTTATATTGTGGTTTTATAAAGTGAGGCAGCCCATATTTTCACATGTGTTTAGTTAACTTACTGTATATTGGTTGTGAAAATCATTGATAGCAAATATTGTCATTAGATTAAATATCCATGTTACAGGAAAATAGTACAAGGTTAATAAGTATCCAGAATAGAAGTGCATCCGTTTCTTTGTCTGTCTGAAAACTATGTATTTCTTTCTGATCTGCCCCCCTCAACATTTCAAGTGCTCTTTTCTTAAAAAAGATAAAATAAGTAGAACAGACATGCCCTGTTCTGTGGGAATATTCCCATAGTTATGAGCAAGATTTTTGTGTGACAGCACATCCATATGCATTAAAGAAACTTATTTTAGCTAAAGTTGCACTAGGAAAGGATGAATGTGAAAAAACACACATTCAAGATGCAAAGCATGGTATAGTTTCAGATATTGTCTTCTCAAGTTTTATGATGGAGTGAAAGACTCCTAGCAAGGATTCAGATTCATTATTGCAAGAATCCCAAAATCCGAGGTTGGAAGAGACCTCAGATCATCTGGTCTTATCTTTTTCGGCAAAAACACAGTCTGCACAAGATGGCCCAGTACCCTGTTCAGCTGAATCTTCAGTGTGTCCAATATTAGGGAATCCACCACTTACCTGGGAAAATTATTCCAATGGCTGATTGTTCTCATTGTGAAAATTTTTCCTCTTGGAATTTCCCAGAAGTAACTTGTACCCATTACTTCTCATCTTTCCCATGTGACTCCTTGTATTTTTGGTACTTTTTGGTCAGCATAATAATGCTAGGTTTGCCCGATGAAGAATCTACAGACAAAAAGAATAAGAAAAAGCAGACACTGAGCCAACTAAGTTACAATTAAATGTTCATAGAGAATGCCAAGACTGGGTCTATTTTGTCTGCAATAAAAAGAGATTCCATATTCTCGAAACTTTACAAATCTTCATGTTCATGCTCTTACATTCATGTTTAAATCTATTCATATTTAACAAAGCTGCTACATGCCTACTAAGACCTTTTGCTGAAGAGAAAGAGGTGAAAATATGTAAATCGTCAGGTGCTTCTTTATGTTCTTTATGTTCTTTATTGATGAAAATAGATTTTCCCTTCTTTCAATTGAAAGTTGTGACAATTCTCTTAAATATTACTAGAGAAGATTTTTTATATTTTTTAATTCTGTCATTCTTTTCCCTGCTTCATCACATGTTTTTGAGCAGTAATTATATGCTGCTAATAACAGCATTTAGGAAGATCAATACCTCATTTTCAATTGTTTCGACAATCTTTTATTATTGGGCACTGGAAAGGGATAGATGAAATGTTATGAGTGGTAGCCTGTTTTTCTTGATTGGTCTCTGGAGAGGACAACTCAGAGGACACCTTGGCTAGACATGCAGAGCAGTGTGGACTGCTGTTCTATTTGGCTGAAGACCATATCCTTAAAGACAAAAGAAAGTTTGCCTATTCTGTAAAAGCTTCTAATCAGCGAGAATGAGGATGGGCTTTTACATACTTATTCGTTAATTCAGATGTACTACTTTAAATTGAATTTTTTTTCCATTTCATATTTTTAATTTAATTTCTCTGCTTCTTCTGGACCTAGCTTTTAAGTTCAATTCTTGAGTGATTTTAGTTGTTTGTGGTTTAACTTATATAGTAATATTATTTTCAGTGCAGTTACGACAGATTCACTGACCAAAAGTATTGTAGATACACACCTGAGGTTGTCTGTTGCTGTCTGGTGCCAGTCTGAAACATCAGGCTGGGGAAACATGAAATAAGACACATGCTGACAAGAGAATAGTCCTGTCTTGTCTTCCAACTAGGACAGGCAACGTAAAAGGAAATGTCTCAGCTCTTCTCTTCCTGCTACAGCTCAACTATTGTAAGTGACAAGAGGTACCAGCTGGAGCAATGACAGTGATTTTCATATGAAAGGGTCTGGTTTGAATGTGTCTGAGCTCTAGTTCTAGACCATTTTCTGTGTTTGTGCATGCTGAGTGTGTCAGGAGGACACGTTTCAGAGCTGTCGTGTGGGGGTTTCATCTGTAGTGCCACATCTGTAGTGCATTTTAAGGGTGGGTATTTAAAATTGTAGACATAGTACTGATGGAGTGATGCAATTTAGTTGACCTGCTTTCTTTAGAATAAGGAGATTTGAACACAGCTAGTTTCTATTTAGCATTCTGGAAGACACGTGTACTGTGGACCAATTTTCTTTTCTTCCAAAAATACTATCTTGCAGGAAGGAGGCTCAAGAAACATGTTTTGATTGTTTGATGCTCAGGTTGCCTCACCCTTGAACTAAATAGAGGAATTATGATTTAAGTCTGTCCCTATTATCTTTGAGAGACCATACACAGCTGTTAGTTGCCAAAGTTCTGCTCTATCCTTCCCCCTCATCCAGTGGTGGAAAATGACAGAGGTGGGACTCAGAGCTATTGACTGTAATTACTGGAAATACTCTTCTGTTGAACAAATTCTCAGTTGACTTTCTGAGACCTGAATACACATCTTGAGGCAGCATAAAGGAAGTAGAACTGGAGGTCACAAGTTGGAGGCTCACAAAGAACATAGAGCTGGCTCCCTGTTTTGTAAACCCTCCTCACAAAACACTAATGGATTGTAATTCAGCAATAACCTTAAAAAATACATAGTTGTTATAATTTATAAAATCAACATCATTGCCCTTAGTAAATTCCACAAGAATGAAAGACAGCTGCTTTTGAATCTTCTGGCTGATTGAGAATGTCCTTAGATATTTAATATTACTCCTGTATTTTCATATCCCAAGCTACCCTATGGAGTTTCACATCTAGGCAAGAACTAATATATTCAGCAAGTTCTCTGGAGTTGTGTTTGTGCTGATCTCGCAGCCAGAGTGCTGTATTAATGGCTTGTTTGACTAATTGCTACTGCTTTAGTTTAGGTAGCTGGCAAGCCTAGGGAGGAACTGTCTCACTTAGCTGTCAGTGGATAAGTGAATTGCTTAGGAGGCTGTATACAGCTCCTATGTCTAATGTTCTTCAGGGTCTTGGAGAAACATTGCGTCTTGGACTTTATTTTTGCTGTATTCAGTATGATGCAGGGCATTAGGCCATAAAATAATCCAGGTTAAAATAAACCTCTGGAGCTACCTGGTCCATTCTCCCAGTCAAAGTGTGACCAAATACAAAGTTAAATTGCCATTAAAAAATAATTAGGATGGGCATAATATTTTCCTCTTTCAATCGTTGGAAACATTCTCTGCCACAACCTGATTAAAAAGAGAGGACAACTAGACAGTACCTTTTGCACAAGGAACTAGTGCTGAAGGCATAAATTTTGACCAGCAAAACAGTGGAATTTGTGCTTAGTTTTAAAAATATAGATAAGCATGTTGTATATAGTTTTTAAAGAAAGAGTACCAGTTCCATTTCCTGTTGCAGCTATATTACTTCATTCATTAAACTGAAGTAATTTTACCATAGACATTCAAATAAAAACTTTTCAGTAGCCAATAATGTGACTTATCCTTTAACCAAAAAAAATGGTTCTGGAATTATGAATGTAGATTCAAATGCTGGTGGTTTTATTTGAATGCAGGAATTACATCTACAGCCAGAAGGAGGTAAAAACTGAGTTTAGCTCTTCTTCATGTTACACTTTATGTAGTATAAACCCTGAAGTGACATTTCTAGCGCCTAGAAGCGAAAGCAAATTGATAGACTGTGCAAATCTGTAGATTGTATAAGCAAGCACTTCAGGGTACCGAGGTATGTGCTGATAAAAAAATCCTAAAAATCAAATAAAACAAGTATCTGGTACAAATAGCCATAACAATGTAATTGAAAGCACAGTTTTATGCAGCATTTAACAAACAAATTACATGTGTGTGTCTGGATGTATGAAATAGGAACAATTACTTTTTGTTGCAGCACTTTATTTTCCTTCCCCATCTTACTAGTATAATATGCCAGTCAAATTCAATTGTCATTGGGCAATGCTAAATAAAAAAATGAAGAATAGGAGTTCAAAATAATATGAAAAGAGAATGAATGAATTAGTGTTTCATGAACCTCTGTCTGTTATTACAGTTATTATAATTGTGAAGCTTTATTTGGTAGTCTGATGAAACCAAATTAAGTGGCTACCAGGGAGTGAACATGCATAAGAATACATTGATGTTATTTAGAGCTCATTAGTCCTCCCAAGTCCTAAAGAATTTCATTTGGAATTCCATTAGGCAAAAAAAGGAAAAACTATGGAAGAATTAAACAATGGTTCAATTGTATGATCTGATGATGGTAGTTCTGTTGCTTGAGAACGTATGATTTTCTGTGTTCGTATCAACTGCAATATATATATACTGAGATTGTCCCCATTTTTGTCCCTGTATATTGCTTTCTTTTACACCAGTCCTCTCAAAAATTGACTTAGTCACTTTTGAATCAAATGATGTGCATAACATAGCATCTGCAACATCATTCACTGCCAGTGTACACAGCAGATGTAATGAAATCTTCAGTATTTGCTTATCATATAACTTAAGAAACAGTTTAACAGTATTAGAAAATTTCTGAGAAGTTTTGGTGATCTGTTGGTTTTATTTCTTAATTGAACTTGGTGGTGTATAAAAGTGGGCCCTGTTCAGGACCCTGTGCAAGTTGTAAACTTAGCAATCCCATGGGACTTTTTCCTGTTGCTGGTGTTTTCTTTCAGGAGCATAGTAAAATGTAAAATTAACAATTATATTTAAAATAAGAGTGGAAAATATGCATGATATCAAAAACGCCTGTCTAAAACTGAAATTTCCTGCTATGTGTGGTGAAGATATCAAAACTTGCACCATTTAAAGCCAAAGCCGAATTCAGGGTCGGTTGTTCAGAGCCAGCCTTTTCCTTAGGCAGGCACACCAGCTCCCAGCTCATCAACCAATGCCGAGCCCTTGCTGTCTGTCCCTTCGCCTGGCTTTGCAGCTGCTTTCAGCATTCACACAGCATTGTAGAAGACAGCAATGGCTGAGGTCAGCATTAAGGCAGCAGAGCAAGAGGGCAGTTGGGTGGGTTTGAAAGCTCATAGGGTGCTGTGAGACCAAAGCAGTACTGCTGTTGCATCCGTCCTGCCTCTTCAGAGCCCTGAACATGAGCTGTGTGCTTTGCTTCACTTCACCACCCGCTGGCTCGGCTAACCTGGTGTGAACCAGTGGTGGGGCTGCTGTCTGAGGGGTGCATTAGGTGGTCAGATATTATCGGCCTTTTGTATTTTTTGTTTGTTTCTTTCTTTTTAATCAGATCCTGCTCTGTCCTGAGCACACTCAACACTGACTTCTTCCATAAGAGCTGGGATCACTTAACACTTTGATATTTATGTTCTTTTGTCATGAGGCAGAAGAAAAAAGCTGTCAGTAGAGACATGTTTCAACTAGTCTGATCTGAATTGGGACCACCAGGCTGAGTTTGGTTGCTTGTGTCATTAATATCCTGGAATGCCATGCTGTGCAGCACAACCAGTAACCCAGGAATTGCATTGCAAAGCATCATGAAAACATGATGACAGTGGAAGTGTAACTGTGACTACTGCTAAAATTAGCCTTAAATTGTTCTATCTTAAGCAAATATTTTGAAGTTTAGCAATTGATTCAGGGTGGAAGAAGAACTTTACATGGACAATCTGAGATGACAGAGCCATATTAATCCCCCATTTTGTTTGTGCACAAATTTCTTTAAATAGTTTCTGTTCTCCTTTTTCCACCAGGATCTGATGTTATTCCCTCAGATAGAATTAATGAGCATTTATAAAGGGACTATTTGTCTGGGTATCTCTTTTACAATATTTCTACTAGCTTCCTCATTTCTTTGGTAGGCTTATCTACCAGAGTTATGAAGGCAAGAAAATGTATGTGTAAAATCTTTACTGTTTTGAGAAGGTCCTTGCTAATTAATAACTCCTCTACCCTTTATTTTTCCTGTCTTTATACGAAATTTGAGCTACTTCATTTTCTGTGTTCCTCAACATCCCATTTACCTACCTAGTCTGTCATGTTTCTCAGCTAATAGATGAGAAAACGTCACCTTTTCATCCTAATGGGAATTATGTTAAATTTTCCATGACCATTTTCACAATCAAATTAGAGTAACTGTGCTATGAGATACAGCGAAGTGAAGGAGAAAGATGGTGTGATAGGAAATCTTAGTATCTTAGATAATTCTATGCCAACCGGGATAGACACCTATACATTTATCTTCTGTTTCTTGGGGACTTTCTTTTGTTTTGCTTCTTATAGCAATGGCTCAGCTACATCAGAAGACCTTTTCTGGAAACTGGATGCTCTGCAGATGTTTGTTATTGATCTTCACTGGCCAGAACCAGAGTTTGCCAGCCATTTAGAGCAGAGACTTAAACTCATGGCCACTGACATGATAGAAGCCTGTGTTAAAAGGTACAGTTGCAATAATAAATTAAAAATTTGGAGACATTTGAAAATTAACATAGGAATAGCCATACTGGCTCACAGAGGTACACCTATACCAGAATCCTGACATGGGAATCAGGGCAACTGTAAAGAGATTATGACTTGTATGTATTTCCCAGCATCTGGCAATCAGGAATTTAGCAACATCTGGGAAATACCAAGGAGAATTTCTGCACATGTTGTGAATAGACCATTGGAAGTCAATAAACCAAATGTCTTTTCTATTCTGTATTTGTGGCAAATACTTGCAAATCTCAGAAGAATGCTAGAAGAAATCCTTTTTTATTTTGTATATTTCCTTTCTCCATTACTGTCTTATTATTTATATTGTTTGTCACTATTTTAGAGTAGTGTCTCTAAGAAATTTATTACAAACTGAAGAGTGTACAGCATTTCTGCATCTATACAATAAATAAAAGAAGGTTATTTGTAAGTCATCCATCTGACACTAAGTTTTACATTGCTAAGCTTCTGGAAAATATAGAAAGCAATAGTAGTGTTGGTTTTCTTCTTTAACTGTATTGTATAATTTTGGATATATTATTTCAGATTAAGCATAGGTGATCTAAACAGATCTCTGCCATATTTTAGCTTTCAGTACATATCTTTGAGTTTAGAATAAGCATCTTTATATCTAGAAAATTTACAGGGAAGCCATAATCCCACATACAGAGAAAGCTTAATCTGGACACAAAAAAATATTGAATTCTTAAAAAAAAAAATAAGAATGGGGGAAAAGTAATTTGTAGACATATTAATAGTGTCAAGCAGGAAATGTACAACGTTGATAAGGAAGACTAAAGAAACCAAGAACCTTTAACATGCAGTTAGGTTAAATCTGATAGCATAGTATTTTATTATTTTCTATTAAACATAGTAGGAACAAGGAGGACCTCAGGCCTGGTGTATGAGCCTGTTGCTAGAGCTACAGGGATGAAATCATGGTAAAAATGGCAGAAGCATTTCACAAGCATTTCACAAACATTTCCATTTGATTTTGGAAGAATGATGTTATCATGAATGGAATAAAATTTTAAGCTGTGTAGCAAAGGAACATGTGAGAAAATACTAAAATTGAGGTTATGTAAGCTTACATCCTATTCGAAAGAATTTGGTGTTGAAGCTTGTCAACTACAAATACCTAGCAAATCTTAGAAAAAATGGTAAAATCTCAAAGGACTGCAAGACAGTGTAATCTTAAAAAACATCAAAGGAGTATCATTGAGATGCTGTAATTTACTGATAGTATTGATTCTGAGCCTGGAATTAAAAAAAAAAGAAAAAGAAAAAGAAAAAAATATTTACACTGGGACTCTCATTCAACTTATCATCATCTAAAATACAAAGATTTCTAGAACTAGTAGTAGTCAGCACAATTTGTTGAATAATTAGTATTTTCAAATTCATCTTATGTCTAATTCAAAGATTATTACAAATTAGTATGGGAATGGCAACTGCATCAATAGGCAATAAATCTTATGCCACATGTTGTCATTATCTGAAACTTTTCACTGTACAGATTTGGCTGTGTGGATTTTAATGGCACACACAAAATAGGTTGCCAGGTCACAACCAGAAACTGAGAACAGAATTATTAACACAGAGGCATTACAAAAATAATTCTTTTTGGATTAGATTTTGGTCTGTGATATCAATACTGACATCTTTGCTGCTGGCTTTTGTAGAGAATAAGAAGGTTCTGATGGCAGTAAATGAAGGCTTAATTAATGTTATAGAATGATCCTAGTGTCAATACATAAAATGTAGTAATATTTTAGCATTAATGCATAACATACTACTGTTTATAAGCTAAGTATGTTTTAGTATGGTCAAACATACTGTACATCAGGTAAAAAAGAAAGTACATTATATCCACATGGTAGATTGTATTAGACAGTAGCAACTAAGAAAAGAATGATAGAACTATTCTATTATAACTCTTATTGTTATACTAATATTCTATAAGACTTATTAAGATGGAAGTGGGATGCTTCTGTCTTATCTCCTTAAAATGTTTTGTCAGTTTCTGGTACTCACATTTAATAATAAAGGTGGAAATAAACATTACTTTTGTATTTATGTATTCTGAACTATTGTTATTTTTTTCAGTAGCATTGCTCCTTATTTACACCTGTGTGAGAAGAAAAGAGGGGTTTTGTATTATGTATCTCCTGATACATTTTACTTTTCAATTACATATTAATATTTGCTTAATAATAAACTTGTTTTCTTCACTAAAATTCCCTTTCATATTAAAAAACGAAGAGTATTTTTTTATTATATTTCTTAGAAGCAACTATTTGGTATGATAAACTTAATTCTAACATAGAAAGTTTGGAAAATGTGGTATATTTTCACTGCTTTAAATTGTTCTTAGTCATACAAGGAAGCATATTGTTATAATAGGCAAGAAGATACTACTTTTATTATTCAGCCGAATTAGCTAAAGCAGTGCAGCCTTGAGTTTGCCATCAATGCAATTGTTTATTGAATGGGTGGATATTCTACACTCACAGAATTTTCTAAGATATTCTCATGTGCATGTACATTGTAAGCCAACATGTTTAGTAAGGTTCATAAGTTTGTACACTGGTTGGTCAGAATTATCAGAGAAACTAATATGATGGATTGTGTTTTAATAAACAGGACAAGAATTGCATTTGAACTCAAGCTGCAAAAGATGAACAAAACAACAGACTTGCGTATCCCTTCTTCTCTGTGTACGATGTTTAATGTTTTAGTTGATGCCAAAAAACAGACAGCTAAACTCTGCATACTGGATGGGGGGCAAGAGGTAAGTGGAATTTTGTATGTTTAATTCTTGTGTTTGGTTAATATGAAACACCTCACACTGCAGACAGTCCTTTATAGATTAATTTCAAACTAAGTGAAACGTATCACATAGCTCTGCTTGTACAGGAGCAGGTATAGACAACTCCCTAGAAGCATCACACAAAACAACCCTTCATCTTCAGATGCTTCTGTAATTTATTTGTTTTGACCTGTGAGTCTTGAACATTCAGAGATTTTCTTGACTCACAACCCCTCTGGGGTTATTCTTGGGTTGCAGCAGTGAAACAGCCATTTTCAGGACTCTTGTAATAGTCAAATAGAGCCAAAACATTGTCCTTTGCAGCCAGGTTTTAAGGGAAGAGAGTTTGTTTTTCAGCAGCTCATATGTCCAGCATTCATGCCTGTGTACATGCTGAAAACAGAGGAAAGAAATAATCAGGTAATTTAATGGGATCTTTTTATTTGGTCTCCAAGGACAGGGACCATTTTGGCAGTAGTCTGCTGCCAGAACTGTCAATGGAGTGGAGCTTTTGAAGGATGTAGAGACTTCACCGACTATGGTCCTTCCCATATTGTCACTCTCCGCAGGAATAATCTGTGAAGTGAAAAAGGCATACTGCATATGCTGAGACCACCAGCATTAAATTAAAACTCTTCTTGCTGTGCTGCTGCATTAGCAGTGTAATTTTGTTTCATTTCATTTTGGATAGAGGGTAAAAACATTAGTCAGAATCTGGCAGCAAAATTATGTCAGCTTTAGGCAGTTTCGTGTTTACATTATTTGCTCACATTGTTTCTGTTGATTTTTCCATTTCTGTACTGTGCTCTTCGTTTTATTGACTCAGCTTTCTGAGTTACTGTATTCAATGTAATTGTCTTTTTTTTTTTTTTTTAATTCAATGAGACATTCATCATTTTCCTGTTCTACCCTGTCATCTTTATTTTTCCTTTTGGTTTTCCGTGACATGAACCAGTTTGCTAGTCAATGGGTAAGTGTCTTTTTGTTGCTTTTTAAGCTACTTTTTTTCTTTATTATTAACAACCACTTTTTATTTAAAATGCTAATACTGGTTTTCATGTTAATTTGTAAGATGAGCCCTCAGAATTCTTTTACTGCTTACCCTTGCTACAAACTGATGATCAGCTTCTCAGTTCTTCTTTCCTTGTTCATTCTCTTGGAATGGTCTGGATGAATTCTTCACTTTTGTGCTTTTCAGACCCAGTGTCCTGTCTTACTGAATCACAAACTTTTGGATCCTTTTACCTGTCAATGAGGCAAAACAATTTGTTTCAGGCTCATTGGAGGTAAACCACAACTAGCAACTCTGCCTGAGGCTGATGACCCTATCTTGTCTTATACTTAGTGTCCATGCACACCCTACTAGATAGACAATACCAGGACCTCCATAAAGAGTGCAGACAAATCGCATAGCCTCATTCCCCCAGTCATGCCATTTCTCTTGCCTGCTCCTTGCCTCCTGTGCTGTTAGCCAGTCCCCTCAAAGCAGAAGTTCAGCATTTTGTAGCATTACTATAAAAACCTTTCTACTGCAGATCTTCACCAGATTCTCTTCTGAAATCCTCCCATTCTCTGGACTTTTAAACTCCCTCATACACTCTTCACAGCACCAAAACAGAAATACAGCCTTTGTTCCCTACTGAGTCTGACCATTACTCTGAATCCAGTGATTTGTTTGACAATTTAGCACATCTGTGGTGAAATACGTAATTTTATCAAAATTCCTGTATTAATCTTCATCCAAATTCATCTAATAAACCAAAGGAATCTCAAATTTCTTCACTTATTAAAAATATCAGATAATGTGGAAACTTCCTTCTTTCACGTAAAACTTCAGTTCCTGACTATCAGTTTCTTCCATTTCTAAGGATTTTTTTGAAGGTTAAGAAAAAGTAGGCTTCTCAGTTGCTTGTAGCTGATATCGTGGTCACTTAAAATGCTTCAGGTTTTGTTGGGTGAGATAGTTTGGGAATCTGGCCATCTGTCAAAGCAGTCAGATCATATAGTATAAACATTTGCATCTCTGACTCTACAGCAGCTCTGGAAATTCCAGTGACTCCAACTTAGCTGCTTGATCTTGAAAACTTTCCCATATTGACTTTCTTTCCCTCAACCTCCTTCATCTTCATTTTAGTGTCAAAAATGGTCTTTTCTACCAGTCAATAAAAGCATTCCATAAGGCCTAAGTTAAGATTTTTTAAAAGGCACGTTTGTTCACCTAAAACTCAACACTGAATATCCATCTGACAATTTCCAGAACTTAATCTGCAAGTGATGGAAGGTGTTATCTAGTGAGATGGTTAAAATCAAACATCTTGAATACAGCATGTTCCTTCCGTTCCCTCTACAGAGCTATGATCAGTTTTATACCTTGTTCAAGTAGTCAGATGTGGAAGTTTTCACCCTGTGTTGTCAGATAGGAGGGAATTCTCACTTATCATGTAATTAGGGAGTTCTGGTCATGGCTAGTAATAATAGTTTCTTGAGTTTAAAGTTTAAATTAGATTGAACCCCCAGGTTTTCCTGTATTACTTTATGCCCTCCTCACCATGCTCCAACATGTCTTACAGTTAAGTCCACTCTCATAAAGAGTTGCTAAGACGTCTGCCATTCAGGAGGTCTCTCCTCCTTGCCTTCTGGATGTCATCTTAAAACCTAAAAGAAGCTATCCACATGTTTGGAAAAGAGGTGGGGATTTGTCTGTTTTGACCAAGCAAGGAGAAAAGCAGGAGTGCTTATTTCACCTGCAGGTGCTTATTTCAGGATTGTGCATACCACCTTGTCAGCTCATACAATTTTATCGTTAATTCTACTGTATTTGTCATCTTCTCAAAATGTGTCTTCTGGAGTCAAATAATCTTCCCTGAGGATCTGAAGTTTTCTTGGGAGGGACCGTTTTAGTGGAATTCATGAGTTGAGGCGTGGGTTAAAAAATTTATGATCTCACAGTTTGCAAAATACATCTTGAGAAAAAAAAAAAAAAAAAAATCAGATTTAAAAAATTAAAACATTATTTATAATTAAATGTCATAGTTTTGTTAGCTTGTGATTTTTGAGTGATTTGATTTAGTTTTTCTCGGTCATACAATGAAGTCACTGATTGTATTCAATTCCTACAAAATTATATTTGCCTTATGATGAGGGAGAAAAAAAAAAGGCAACTGATCTTAGACTGTACATAGATCCATTCATTTAATGTGCTGTGGAGGTGAAGTTGCCAACACTTATTGGAGGGACAACTGTGATTTTGGATGTATTGTAGAAATATGTATAACGTTGACATGCATCTGTAGGAGAAAGTTCACTTATTGTTTTTAGAGTGAGATACTGTTGCCTTCTGAAGAGTGTGAGAGCAAGAGATGTCACAGGTAATTTGGAGTGATTTAAGTCCTTAGTAGATCAAGAGCACATTATATTGGTCAAGACATTAATATGGTTAGAATAAAATATATATGAAATTGTGGAAAGTTTCTTTGGTGTATTTCACATACACTCTTTCATTGTTCCAGGATGTTTGCTGCTGCTTATCTGAAATGTGTACCCACATTTTCCAAATGTTTTTTTAAATTTTAAAAAAGAAATTAAATTAAAATGAAAAAAATAACACACTTGATATTGGTACCTGTAGCAAATACATATGTGTGGGCAAACACATTTCACAGTTTTATTCTGTCTTAATTTAAACACAGGTTCAGTAGGTACACCATTTATAAAATCATTCCTAAATGTAATAAGCAGATCAACTTTAATGTTTTGGTTTGTATGGCAACTCTGAGACAGATGAAAAATATCCTTTAAAAACTTAAAGCTCTGAAAACTATTCAGCTGGCAGCTGCTAAGTTAGGCTAATGTTTATACTGACCTCAGTACTTTTACTCCAAGCATTAT
Organism: Psilopsiagon aymara; assembly: GCA_024733675.1. Taxonomy (NCBI): domain Eukaryota; kingdom Metazoa; phylum Chordata; class Aves; order Psittaciformes; family Psittacidae; genus Psilopsiagon; species Psilopsiagon aymara. The sequence continues at coordinate 31,937 of JANRGW010052635.1, forward strand.
CCTGTTAGCTGTTCCAAGTAGCCTTGAACTATGAAGGTAGGGTTAGTCTTTACAAGCCACATTTTCTGTGAAGTGGCTATTGGGGATAATCTTTGCTGTCAGATAGATGTTTCAAAAGGAAGAATTACTGTTTAAATTGATGTGCCTCCTTGACAGAATAGGATCCCTAGTTCCTGTTAATTTCAGTAGGTAACTCTGTAGTATTATCTAAAGTCTTTCAGATTTATTTTAACAGCATTTACTTAAAGACACCTTCTTTATGAAAAAGCTAAAGAAAAAGCCTATGGAGAATGAAGCCTGTTTTATTATGCCTTTCATGGCCTTTTAATTTGTTACCAACTATTCTGTTTTGTTGATGAAATTTTAATTTTGCCCTTGCTTGAGCATATTGTAAGATTTGTATAAACTTCAGCTCACTATGCTAACAGAAAGGCTCTTTTAGGATGAACAATTGGAGCTCATTTTATTTCTAGAGGACATTTAAAATAACTTATGAATGAGAGTTGTCAGACATGAAATGCTGTATTAATTAAATCTTATTCTAATCTTTTTGCTTCTCCAGCTAAACTAACCCTTTAGAAAAAAATACATGGCCACCTTAATTATATAGGAGAAGACAAAAAGTATCCTTCACATTCCTTCTCCTGAATAAGAATAAGAACTCAATTCATCTAAATAATAACCCCATTAGCTGCTTAACTCAACAGTGTACATGGGAAAATTTTCAACACAGAATGTGAGGAAGTCTTGATTGGGTGGATCGTTTTCAAGGGCTTGTTCTTCTGATGTTCAAAATGATAATTTTAAGTAAATCTAATCTGGCAGGGTTATCAGCTTTACATCATTTATGACTGATGACAAAGTGTGTGTTCAGATACATGCTAATGCTTCTCTCTCTTTTCAAATACAGCAACAGTATCACTCAAAAATAGATGACTTGGTTGAAGAAAGTGTTAAAGAAATTATTTCACTTCTTGTTTCAAAGGTAAACCTATTTAGATTTTAACTTATAATGAAGCAGAAAATATATCTGTAATTATTGAACTTCTGAAATGTCTTTCAATATCACAGGTTTCCTATACACAATGACATTGTGGGGGAAACAGCAAAATCTGCAACTAATAGTCATGCAAACAATATTGAATTTACAAAATTAGATTTTACAATACATTAGGTAAACAATTTCTGTGCAACCTGTGCAGAACATCAAATAAGTTTGTCTTCTGTATTTTTGTTATATATAAGAACTGCTATAGCTAGTAGAACTGGTAGGTTCTAATTACATCAATATTAAGTAATAGCATGTTTTACTTTTTGTTTAATTTTTCACATGAAAACCTCCTTCCTATCATGAAGTAGTATTTAAATTTTGTATTTAGAGGTGGACAACATCAGAGTGTTGGTATAGCTTTTTAAGGAGATTTTGGTCCACAAATCATTTAATTTAAACATATTTTGTAAGTTGTTATTTCTTGAAATTGACTTTGTAGGTTAAAAAAAAACATGTTTTGATATGATATAGGCACTTGGAGAACAAGTGAAGAAAACTTAAACAGTGTCTTGTGTTACTGTAGCGCCTCTACTCCAGTAAAAGTCTTAAATGCTTGATATAAAAGAAAAGCTTTCAGTCCCTAATAGTTTGAGGGACACAGCACATAATGACACAAAAGAAAGATTTCATAAGAAGTTTTGTTATCTATGCATTGCAAACTACCCAGAAATATCTGATTTTCAACTAGGAGAAATAAGCCATACTTTCACAATTTGTACATTAGTGACAAAAATACAACTCGGGTCACATATTCATCATGCCTTCTTTTTCACTTGTCACAGCTTGCTGGCAGGGGATGGGGGAGTAGGAATCTCCTGTTGGATTGACACCCACTATGCTTGCACAGGAATTGAAGAGGAAGGCTTTGTAGAAACACTGTAGGAGCTTAAGCAAAATGTGTCCATTTACTGATAAATATGTAGAAATAACACATTTTTTCTCTAAAGGGAAGTTTTGATGTAAAAATAACTACAAACTACAAATGGTTCAACTCAATAGTTTTGAGTTTTACTTGCCTCCTATCATCACTCCAAACTAACCTGTCAAATTCTGGTTTTTGTGTATTGAAGAGGAAGAAAATGGAATTTAATAAAAGTAAACCTTCTAATTATCTTTCTTAATACCTGAGATTATAGAAGAAGGGAGAAAATAGTAATATTTCTTGTGGATATATATACAAGAAATTTAGAGACAACTGATGTCAATACAGAGGGATTTTCCTCATTAGTTGTTACATACACTATTAACAGAGGTTGAAATCTTGAAATATGAAGCAAATATTCTGTGTGATTGGCTGATCATTAGAAGCTTAACCAGCCACTACTCACCTGAGATGTGAAATGCCAACAACATCCTGACTGCTTCTGTTTCAAGGCTGAAAGCCTCTGAGGATACAGAGGAAGGTTGATGCTTCGTTCTTGATTTTGGCCAGGAAAAATGCGCATCAATGTGCATGGTATCCATGTGTGGTCATTTTTCCATCTAATATATTTTCATTATGTTTTAACCTTTGCCTCTGTGTTATTTCTTTTGTGTTCCAGTGGAATGTGTTTCAATCATTGTTTTTAGCTGCAAGTTATCTATGAAAATGAAAAGAGCACTTTCACTTCAGTGAGATTTTGCTTGGTAAAGACTATACTGTGTATTTTGCACACAAGACTTACCAAGCTAAAACATTTGTCAAATCGCAGGAATAGCACAAAACAGCAAAACAAAGCAAAACAAAGTGTGTTTCAGGGTAACCAATTCAGAGAATGTGAGGTATACACAGAAATGCTTTTAGAGCTTCACATGTCTGTACACTGAGATCTCAGAAAACAAGTTCTCAGCTTCATTTAAATTGACATCCTTGACACTGCAATGTTTTGCTGTCTGTTCTTTTGCATCCCACCTGTATGGAACTATTGATTGGCACTGTAGATGCCATGTTGTTTGTGAGATCAGCCATTTCCATAGCAGATCTTCGCACAATTAGATTCAACACCGTTCTGCAGAAAGAATCCTTGCCAGTCAGATAAAATAAGTTTAAAGTATGATCAGCAGCATCTCACAAGCATGCAACAGCAAAGCAGAAAGCTGGTATTCGGTCTAATAAAAGGACTGTAATTATACTGTGCATGGGGTGCAGAAACAACTGCCACTCTCTCTCATGATATGATTTTATTCCTTGATTGGCACCTATGTACTGGTGTCTTAATTAATCACTGTAAATATGACAGGTTAGATTGATAAATGACAAATGTCAGTTTGCACTCGCTCCTGCTCCTTGAACTGTTAAGAGCAGGGCTTATTGTAAAGTGATGATCTCAGTTCCTCTAGAGGTGACACTGTTGTGACACTGTTACAGTGCCCATTAACAGCATGCCAGATGGAATTTTGTTCTGTCCTCACACTCACAAAATGATACCCGTAGTTGCGGGAATGACTGTGTTGGGAGCAAGGGATGACTTTTAAAACAATCTTTATACAAAATGGAAAGCAATTCATATGTGTAAAACAAATGTGCAGGAACACAATGGCTGACATATTTTATCTTATATACCATTAATTACTTGAGCAGTGTAGCATCACAGAGGGACATGAGAAGGGCATTTGCTTTAAGGCTGATTTGGGGGAGTTTTAACATTAAGGCTATAGTTAGTATGATTAATAAGGTGGGGGGGGTGGGTTGTCATAGATAAATTTTGGGAAAAACACCTTGTCATATCAGTTGCTGAGGGCTTAGTTTACCCAGAGAATCACAGGTGAGAGTACAAGGGAGAGAAACTTCACCATACCAGAGACTGGAGCAGATATTTTTTTGCCCCTTCTTGGCAATGTCATAGTAGTTCAACAACACATGGTGTTGACAGAAAACTAGTGTTATTATACTCTTGGGTGAAATCAGAGCTGGGTTTCTATTCAATAGCAAAGATCAGAGAAATGTGATATCGAGTTCACCACCTTTAACATTTGTGCTCTGTCATCTTTAAAGCTGTGATCTTTGAAACTGAGGTCCTAGAAAATAGCATGTGTTTTCTACCCAAAATACATGCTGGGTACACACTCTTTTATGTTTAACCACATGTTGTAAAAGCAGCAAATTGGTGTTGGGTAGCAGCCCCACCTCAGGAAAATTTTGGGGTTGGGTTTCTGTTTCTGCAGTGGTTCAATGATTTCCATCAGTCCAATCAATAAGTGAAGCTGCAAAAAGAATGTTGTCCTTGATTTCAGCACTTTTTGAGATGGAGGAAGTGATAAAGTTTACAGTTTGCATTGCTCTGCTGAACAATTAAAATATGAGGAAGAAAAACTCACATTCTCATTCTAAATATTTTTTTTTCATATTATGCTTTTATATTTTACTCTGTGCTTTTCCCTCAGGTTGTGTCAGTGTTAGAAGGTGTGCTGTCTAAGTTGTCAAGATACGATGAAGGCACTTTCTTCTCATCATTAGTTTCGTTTACCGTAAGTGTTTGGATTCAGAACAGTTCTGGTTTTCTTTCTGTGCATAATTCTGAAATTGTGCACAGTCTGCAGTAAAAGGCACTTACTGTGGTTTATTTTATTTTTAATTCTCTAAAGGTGAAAGCAGCTGCAAAATACGTTGATGTTCCCGTAAGTGTAAGCCTTTTAATTCATTTTTTTTCCTAATGCTTATAATAATTAAAAAAAAAAATGGGGGTTTGTTAGCTCACATTTTTTTTTATTGTTGACATTCTGCTTTCCTACAGAGATTCATTATAGCTTTACACTGAGTATTTAAACAGCCACTACAAACCTCAGAGGGCATTTCATTTCCCTCCAGCAATGAGTAAGTCTCAAAGCAAAGCTTAGAAAGGTTATTCTCAATGCACTTTTTCAGTTGTAGAAGAGTAAGCATTGTAACTTAAGATACCCTTTTGTAGAAGTCTTTCCATTGTTTGGCTAAATTGTTCAAATGCACAAGATAAAGCAAAAAGTAGAAACATTGTATTCAAATATACATTATCTATTGATTTCTGACTTCAGGAATCAATCCTGCTTTTCAATCCCTTGCTTGCTAAATCTCTGATTTACCATTGCTTATGCAATGTTTGTGTGGTATAAATAAAAACTAGAAAGGGTAGATGTTGGGGCTCTTTTATACATAAAAACAAAATCCAGCTGTTAGGATATTTTTATCAGAGTATCATATAGAATGTCTTTTAAAAAGCAAGGAAGAAATTACTAAGTACCATCGTTATCACTGTCCATAAATATCCTTTCTTCTTTCGCAAGTTTGTGTTCTCATCTTTTTTTAATGCAATTCTAAAACAATCTTATTTTCCAAGCATAGCAAAAAAATGACTAAATTTTTTATGTTAATGACCTTATAAGAAATAAACTTACAAATATAGAAGAATGCCAGACGTGCTAGATTGTATGGTGGCCAAAAATCCTTTCAGCATTTCTATACTTAAAAATATAATACTTCCAAGCCTAAATAAATTATTAAAAAAAAAAAAAAAAAAAAACACATTGATACTAAATGAAAGGAAAAAATTTCTGTTTCTGGAATTTGTTGTTTTGCTGCCTTTATATTCACCCTATTCATAAATAGTGAGTAATAACATTTCTGTTTGGATGATGTTTTCAGGATTTAGTTCTTATTTGGTTATGTTTGGACTTTTTGGTGAATTGTATAAATGCTCTTGTACTTTACAAAAAAAACCAAAAACACTCAATTTTGCATTCAAGACAATGACCTCATATCAAATCCAGTTAATTTAGAATAGCCTTTGTTAATATATTGTGCTGTGGAGCTGCCCCAAGGGGTCCTTGGTGAGGCACTTTACACTCAAAAAAAGTAAAAATTACTGAATAAAATAGAAATTCATTGACTTCTTTCAAGTAACATGAAAAAGCTCTCCAAATTGCATAGAATATCTATGAGAAGGAGATTTCAAAGTCTTTTACCACTGGCCCAGATACATGGGAATTCACAACATATATGAGACTGAAAAATGCGTATACCATGGCTCAGGGGAGTATTGCAAATCAGATCACACAAGGGCACACTGCTCCAGAGAGGAGGGAAGACAAAGTGAGAAGGTGACTGCTGGAGCCCCACTGCCTGTCTCACATGGACTGAATGGTGTGGCTTGGACTGAAGAGATGATCAAGTTACAGACAGGCTGCCAGGATCCTTGCATTTTTACAGCCCTTTCACTTTTCAGCTATCCCACACACCTTTCCCACAGTCCAAAGTGTGAACTGGGCAGTAATGCTACAGTTGTAAACTAGAAGCGTAACCTGTATGTGAGGGAGGCTGTGGACCTGACCAAGCAAACGATTTCCAAATTCTAGAGGAGATTATACGTGGGTTGATGGAGTCTGATTGCTTCTTCACATTCTCCCCCTTGTTGTGAAGACACAGTTTAGGTCAGGTCTTACTATCAGCACTGAAAATGAGTGCCCAGTCTGAATAGGATCTAAAATCAGCAGTTATGGAAGTTGCAAATTATAACTGCAAAAGGAAGCTGCAAGTCATCACATTACAAGATCATCTCCTGGCCTCACAACTGAAGTGAGAAGTGGAGGGGGAAGAGCACAGGGTGAGGAATTTACACTGAGCTCTTGATCATAAGATGGTAACCTAGCAAACCTGCACTGAAGCTGATTAAATGCCTTGTGCGGCTGTAGTTTGAACTGATATGGTTTAAAATCTTTTCTTGTCCCTCCTTACAATAGAGCTGCATATATGAAAGTGACTTAAAAGTGACCACAGCAGGCCCTTTCTTTTGATATAGTTTCAAATTATGTGCAAAATTGCACTTTGTTAGATGACCACATTTTTCCCTTGTGCCCCATCTCCATTCGAGCATCTTACCTTAGTGCTCTCCTTGGGATGCCTGAAAAAGAGCTTGGTGGTTCTCAGGGAGAAGGAGATTGGGGAAGCAAAAGGCCTTTATAGTTCTTTTGATCATGTGAATTCAACATTTGATTTCCTTTGATTGCCAAGCTTGATATTTGGCAAAGAGGAAAAAATGTGCTGGTTTATAGTGAAATAAGAAGAAAATAGCTAGACAAAAGAGATGTTAGAAGAAAATGAAGGTACTACTGAGCAGAATGTTTGAGAGAGAGAGTAAAAGGTAAAGGGGATACAAAAGTTAAATGGTAACCAAAAATAGAAAAATAAAGGATTCTAAAGGGAGAGGTTCTTGGATGAGTCATGCTTGTTTTGAGGAAAATATTACTTCTATTAATATTGAGTGGGGATTTAGTCATTAAATAGTTTGGCACAAAGACGCACACTCCCCAGAAGGCATCCATCAACTTCTCAGTGCCAGGGTGGGAAGTATAGGCACAGTTCATTTGGGAGATATGTTTTTAAAAATATTGCTATCTCCCTTTCCATTCGTTAATCTTGCCAAAGAATCACGAATTACTCCGTCCAAGAAAAGTTTCATCTTTTTCTTTTTAACCTGTTTAACAAAACACTCAACATAAGCCTCCATTTTTCATAAGGTCCTTCATGGAGTGGGGCATACACAGTCACAAGGAGCTTCTACTGGTTTCCCCAGCCATTATATGTAGGGCTGTGTGGACACTGTGTAGTTTGGTAATCGAAACACCAGCAGAAATACTAGAGACAGTGCAAAATAATCCAGACTAAGAAGAGTAACAACTATGATGGCCTATGATTTCCTAAAAATAATAATGAAGAAATATAATCGCTATTATGCTCTTTCTGTTGGTAATTGGCACAGTATGCTAAGCTCTGAAGTGAAAGAAATTGTGCCTGCTGTGCATGTGCAAGAAACCAAATGTTCACAGGAAAATAACGCAAATGTTACAAATATAAGTAGTGCATGAAATGTGCAATTTGTTCTCTTGTTAATGGTATGTTTTGATGTTTGGTAATGCAGGGGCTGATTTAGGTTTCTATTTCTTTTAAAACAACTCACCCAAATTCGCAATAACTCTGTTAGTTTCTCTTAAACAATCCTTAGGAAATGTAGAACAACCTGCCTAATTCTTTTCTTTTCTTTTTTTTTTTTTTAATATTCTATTCACAAAGCCAGTTAATCAATGAGCATAGGAAAGTAATTCAGTAGAACTGAGTGAAAAAAAGTGTATATTGGTAATCTCAAATGATTGTTATTCCTCAGTCATGTAGATAATTTCATTGTGTTCAATTTCTCATCATGTAAGTCAGTTTTCCACACAAATAATTGTGTCTAGCTGGTCATTTCTACACACATTTGCCTCATTTCCAACTACAACCAGAGCAATTAGTCATACAAATTGAGCATCCAGTTACATGCATATGTATATACTGCTTTTTGTTCGGAAAGGTATGTTTAAATCCCTTTGTAGGAGCCAGTAATCTATGCCAGTCATTTAGAGGGCACAGAAGGAACCTAATCCTCCCTCACTTCATGTAGACCACCTGTCATACCAAGTGCAGAGAGGTCATTTGAAGGACCCAGGGCTGACAGCAGTGCACAGCTCATACAATGCCAGGCTTCTTGCTCCGCTCTTGCCTTTATGAAGGGATCAAAGGTATGAAAAGGGGCCTCACACATGTGCCAGCGTTTGACTTATGGGGTCCTGTAGAGGCCAGAGTAGGAGCTCTGCCTCCTACCAGGCAGATACACATTGGGACCTTCCAGATACCTCAGTTTCCAAATATCACACTTGCTGCATGACCTCATTTAGCTGGTTTTAGGCAGCAAACTACTTTTTCTGGGAAATCAGTGATTATTCAGGTGTGGCCATACTGTGCCATTCATTTTTAAGCAGGATTTACTTGGAGACATCTGTCTAAAAATAAAGAGCACAGAAGAGTTGTTTTCCTCATGCTTAGGGCTTCTCCTGCGTTCCTCTTCCACATCTTCCTCTTCTGTATGCCCAAAACTGGGAACTGGCCGTACTGTTTCAGATCTGTCAAAACAAGCTATTGTAGAACTGGAGGGAAAACCCTGCACTAAGACAGCAGTATCTTTGAGATACTTCTTAAATGAAAATCAGAAAGACAGCTAGCTAGTAGGTAGAAAAGTTAAAATACCATAGCAGAACATAGTTATTTTGGGGGGAAAAGAACACTTTAATACCTGGTTTTACACTGTAGCATTTTTAAGACCTTTTGCACAAGAGAATCTAGATCCTGGAGCAGACACTTGCATTCCTTTATTGCCCCGTGGATGTAATGAAACTACACATATATGGAAAAGTGTTTGTGTAAACACCTGCAGAATCACAGCTTAAGTGCTGCATGACAGTTGTCAAAATGTGCACATTTAGCCTTTGCCAAGATTGCTTTTTCTTTTACAGGAAGATATATTAGAGGCGGGGAAAATGCATTGTATTTTTCCGTTTAAATAAACTATTGCATTTAATAACCATGTGAGATAAAATGTTGCCTTTATAATAGACTGATTATATAAATGATCCATCTTCCTGCCTGGCTCATATATTTTGATTTGTAAGAAATAAAAGGAGCAAGGATCTTGTCAGGAGTGCAAGCAGCTTCTATTCCAAAAATATTTTAATGATATTTTAATTCTATCTTTCCAAAGCCCAGGTGATGAAACATGCAGTATTTAGAGGAGAAATCAGGCAGTGAAATTTTCCAACATGCTCTTTCATTTGATGGTGGACACTGAATAAGGAGCTCCTGTGTTTCTCACAATAGCCCCCTCCAGCTCATCACTCCTTTTCATTTCATTGTGACATCCACACTGTGGTTACAAAGTCTCCCTCCACGATGCAGGGGAGGGAAAAGGGGAGGAGAGGAGAGCAAATACAAAATGGTATGAAGTTTGTTATTACGTAGTTAGTCTCTAGCATCTCCTTCTCATTGATGCCTTGATAGGATAGCAACTTGGTAAAACTAGGGGGTTTTTTTAGGTAATAATCAACAATACAGGTTTGTTTAGTACTCTCTGATGTTAAGAACTGTTTTGTGACAAATGCCAAAGTGAGAATAAACATAAATCAAGTATTTACAAATGTACACATTTTTAATTGAGATTTGTGACAAACTGTCGCACTGCAAAAAGCTGTGCAGAAACTTCAGTGTATCTCTGCTGTAGGAAAAGCCTAATATTAGTGGCAGTATTACACTTGCTGTAAACCTTTCAGCAGAAAGATATTTGTATGCCTGGAAATCAAGGCATTACTTTTGACTAGGTGCCTCAGGCAAACTTTGCCAGTGGGAACTATGTGTGTCAATTATAATACCGCTTCTGCATCATCTTGGAAACTGGAATAATGTATTTTAAAATTTGCCTCCTTGTTGAATAAGCACTATGGTAGTGTCTTCTTATTCAAAGGGGAAAAGTTAAGCTGTTTCTTCTTTATCTTTATTCATTGCTATGAAAAGTGCCTGTCGATCTGGATCCACCTACCAGTGAATAGTAAAAGAGACAACCTGCACCTGTAGGATTAGGTGCAGCAGCAGGAAGTAAGAGCACTTGCAGTATATAATTAACAAGGATTTTATTTTTTTTTTCCCCAAACAGCATGTTCGTCTTGCCAGGTTAACTAGTGATTAACCCTAAAAAAGAATGTGCTGAAGCCTACACCCTTGTTTAAACTCATTCACTTGCCAGTGTATTCAGTTACTTGTGTAACCAGTGACAAAGTAACCCTATTTACAACTCTTCATTTCCTGGTATTTTATTTGATGTCTTTGTATTTCCAGTTTCTCCATTCATCTCTTTGTTTGGTTCTCTTTCATTTTCAGATAGGTAAAACATCTTGTCTGCTGTTCTGAATAAAGCAAACAATAAGTTTTTATTTATTATTTAAAAAAAAAAAAAAATCATGAGGAAATTTTGAGACAGAATACCTTTTTTTCTTTTTTTTTTTTTTTTTACATTATCAAGCTAAATATACCAGGTTAAATTCCTCTCCCAAAAAGACGAATATTGTTCTCTCCCATTAATTTCAGCAGATGTTCTGCCAGAGATACAGAGGAGCAGTATTTTTTATATCGACTATAGATGTACAACGTGGAGCCTGAGTTGCTTAAGTCTGTCCAATATTAGTAACGAAATGCCTCCTGTGACAGTTATCTTAAATATATTTCAGCTTCTGTTTGTTTGGGAGTTGGTTTTTTGTTTGCTTATTTGTCCTTTGAGGTGCATCCAATTACTTAACTTGTTATTTGGGGGTTTTTTCTACAGTATCGTGGGTTTTTTTTCTGAAGTATCCAAAATGGAGCATCAGAGGATCATGTATTCAGAGGTTCCTATCTTAAACATAATCCCTATTAGAAAGGTTGAAACATTAAATATATAGTGCTGAGCCTGTTTTGATGCTTGTAATAGCTTTCTTTTATTTTTTACATGTGTAGAGAAAAAAACTCAATTTGGTGCATGCAGTGTGGAGATTCAATGAAGTATTTGATATACTGCTGCTCCATTCATGTTTAATGTGTACTTGGCCAGCCGTGAGCAAAGATGGTTATCTTGCAATGATTTTGGTGAGGTTTTAAAACAGAGTCATATTGTTGGAGTATTGAAGATCTTCCTTACCCAGACATATTTCCACTGTAGGCAGACACTATTTAAAAAGAAAATTAATTTTTTTTTTGCACAGCAATTTCAAAGATAATTATCCTGCACACATTAAAGGAGGATGAAGTGTTTTAAAGAACTGTAATTCTAATTGGTAGATGTCACCAGCTGTTGCAGTTACTCTTACTAGTGTATATTCTTTTAATGATTACACTCCTGTGCCACAAGCTACATGAAAATATATTCACTAGGTGTGAAATTCCCATATGTCACAGCTTCAAGACTAGGTAAACATCTCAAAGATAAGGGGAGAGTTAACACTGATGGGAAACATTATTTTCCTAGCTTTGGCAGTTTGCAAGATGAACATTTTTTTTTATTGAACTTAGTAAAAGAAAAAATTGCATGAATTGGAGAACCGTTAGGTTTTAGCATTCAGTGGAAGATTCATTTATACATTTGAATGTATATCTCCAAGACCTATAATCAGCCTTTCATTTGTTAGATTATCTCCTTCACCCACCCCTGGAGATTTCAGAATATCACTTTATCCCTCCAAGTTTAAACTAGTCCAATTTCTATAAACTGCCTATCAGGTTGTTAAAAGTATGCAAGGTTTCAGTGCTGGTTATATTTTTTTGTACCATCACAAGTGAGTATACTAAGGTAAGATACGGAGCTTTCTGTTTTAAATCTTATTCACTTGGTGATTTAGATTAATATACAAATATTTCACATTCTAATGAAGGCACATTTTTATGAAGGAAATACATTGATTTCTGTAAACCAAGTTTTCCCACAGAAAACTGTCTTATCTATTGTAATCTTACATTTTTATTTCTACACTTAAGACCAAGGTGTGTAACTCAGATATAAATGTAAATTACCCTGTTTTCCTCTTAAAAGTTTCATGTATGCATGTATGTATGTGATAAGATTTTAAGATGAGCTTTTGGTGCCTCTGGAGTGTGCAGAAGGCATTTCAGGTTTTGAGTGAATTTTGAAGATGCTAGAAGTGTTAAAACAGGCCACCATTCCACATTTTTAAGACACGAAACTGCCCTTGACGTACATGTATAAATGAAAAAAAAATCTTATTTTGGATTGTATTCCTGTTCATTGTCCCTGGTAGATTCAGGGAAAAGAGATGAAACTCATGATCCAGGAGTTTTCCCTCACTGTGGTTTTGAGGGGAGAATGCTCTCATCCTATTATTGTAATGGCAGTTTCTGGACAGGTATTAGTTCGAGCATGTTGTACCTTTCCTTCCCTCTTGTGCTCAGTTGTGCTCATATGCATTATATTACACACAAGATAATAAGGAATGATAAAAAAATGAAAGTTATCCACTTGCAGGCTAGGAGGAAGCCTTTATACAATATTATATGCAAATATTTTAACTATATGAGTATATTTATGTATACAGGCCTTTAAAATATGCTATTTTACAGCTTTATATGTATGCTGTTTTCAGACAAAAACAGCTTCTGAGAAACAGAGATGACTTATGCGTGGGAATTCAGGAACTGGGGGTAGCTGCTTTCGTCCTCCTTCCATAGAACTGTTTTTTACTTATTCTGTACAGGGTCAGTCTCAGCCAAACCCAAATCCTTTCTTAATAGCTTTGTGGTAAGGCTTACTGTAAAGTATAAAATTTAACCTTCTTTTGAATGCCATGAACTTTAAAAACTATTATTTGGGAGTAAGTGATACTTTTACAAACTTGCTCATACAGAAGGCATTTACAGAAGACTTGACAAAGGTTTTGTTCATTCATAGTTTCTGTTACAGCGAGGTGAGCTGCTGACCAGCTCTGCATACCCTGCCACGAAAGAGGATGTCGCAGGCTGTTAGGGGCTTTGGTGCAGAACATTTTGTGGCTGTAGAGGTCCAAAGCCTCAGCTGGTCAGGAGAGAGCAGTTTGAGCCACCACTCTGGTTGGCCTGACATAGTATCACGTACACGACATATCCTAGCCTGCCCCATGTTTGGGAGCATGCTGTGAAAATTAAGCCTACTCTGCTATTCATACAGACCAGAGATCAGTACAAGAAGTTAAACATTTCAGCCCTTGCTCCTTCCCTAGGAGCAATTGAGCTGATTGAGCCAGTGCAACACTTTCAGAAAAATAGGGATACAGGTCTACTGGCATAACAACCTTTTTATATCATTGCTCTCAGGGAAATACTTGAACTTTGTTTGAAGCGGAATTAGTAGAAGATAACCACAAACACAAAATTAAGTATATTGGAAGCAAATCACAACAAATATGAGGCAATGAAAAAGGAACTGAATGCTTTTTTAAGCATTTTATGAATGTGATAGCAGGATTTGGACCTTGAGGCGGGAGTAGCTATGAGAACCTCACTAGCAAAAATGGGGAAAACATCCGTTTGCCTTGATGTTACCAGAGCCAAGACTTCATGCTGTTACATATGGCCATGTAGATTTATGGCTCAAATCACCCATAAATTATCACAATGAGACCTTCATTGTTAGTGAACCCTCCTGAATTTAGTAACTAACCAGGATTCACAGCAGACTTCATAAATAGAGTTTATGCATGTGTGAACATTCTAACATAATCTCAGTTTTCATTATGTTTATGTATTTCTTATTTTTCTCAGTTGTTGAGTGGTCTAGCTCTTTCCCTTCCCACTACTTTCTCCCCTTACATTATGTCTCTACAGAAACCAGGGATGGATCTAGCAGACACCTACATTATGTTTGTTCGACAAAACCAGGATATACTTCGAGAAAAGGTCAATGAGGAAATGTACATAGAGAAGTTATTTGATGTAAGTAACTACCCTTGCAAAGTTTGCTGGAATCACTACTACATCAGAAGGGATAAGTTGCGTTTTGATGATATTCAGTGAACCATTCAAATGTTCTTCCCTGTTGATCATTTTTTTTCTTTTGCTTTTTATTTATCATCTTCAGCTGTCAAAGGTGGGCTTTCTTTAAGCATTTTCTAAGTGCTAGAAGGTATAAATAAAGTTGGTAGAAGACTATTATTTGATATAGTCATTTCTTCACTGTGAGTAGTACAATTTTATTCCATCTTTTGATTTTACATTCGTGGACTCCATTGCAGACCTAATTTCCCTATATAAAGAACTTGTACTGCTTGCTTATATACAGGAAGAGGTCAGCTATGCCAGGTGCACCTATGGGTTGACTGGTATATTCATGGAATGACTTTTAGAATTTTGCTTTATGGGTTTTTAGTTTACTACTTAGAATTTCTTACAGTTTTATCTAAAAAACATTTATCTAATTATCAAGCTCATTTCCAAAATTCTAATCCTACTTCTCGCATCCTCAACCTCGAGGCGCACACATTGCTAGCCTGCCTGGATCTTTGCAATAATTTCCCTCAGCTTCAATACCAGCTTCTGCAGCCACTCATTCATTTGCCCTGCTTCCTCCTCTTTTTGTTGGAAATGATCACCTTCTCCACCAAAATTTTCCTCAGACAAGGTTCTTCTGTAATGCATCGAGAAACACTGTTGAGCAAATTTCTGCTCATTCAAGTTCTGACCATTAATTTATGTCTAGTGTGTCCCTTTCTGAGATATGTGAAGGAAAAGCTCTAGGCAGTTGAAATTATACTTTCTGTATAAATTCAAATCACTACATGTGTAAAATACGTCTAAAAGAAAAGTTATTTTATTATGAGCTTGGATCAATTTACATGGCACTGATCTTAGTCACTTATAATTGTGTAGAAATTTGAACAGGGAAAGAAGTTATCTCTGGCACGGTGCAATGCAATTTATTGCAAAACAAATTCTGGAACATAATGCCGACTTTGAAATGTATTTATTTGTGTGTCATCTCCTAAGTATTTTAGAAAGCTTGCTGGCAGTTTCATTTAATTATGCAAGTTACAGCAAATGTTTTCATAACAGCAATTCACAGCCTTTACTGTGACACTACAGTTGTGGCAGTCACAGAAGGTCCCATAACATAGAGACTCAGCCATGGTATGTCATGTCAGTGTTTGTTGTTTGTTAGGCTGCGTGGTCAAAAAAAGACTTATCTCTCAGATTTTATATTTCCAGACACTCCCAGGCAGCTTTACAAAAAAAAAAGTATCATCTGTTTTAATAAGCTAAGTGCTAATATGTGTGAAAAGAATGATTTTATAAAAGCTTTGATGCCCTGCAGGGGTAGAAAAATTATCATCCATCCAGCTGGCACCTTCACAAAGTACTAAAACCATATTAGCAACTTCTGCTTCAGTTTGGTTTCGCAGTAAATCTGCAAGCATATGTTTCATTTTCAAGTTTCTGGTTTTTGTTTTTCTTTGGGGTTATTTTTGCTTATGTTGTAATTTTCTGAACGTTAATAAAATTATGTGCCTAAGGCCAAGTCTAACTCTCACTGGAAAGACTACATTGACTTTGTTGATGTAGTGGGATTGGACCAAGCCTTAGGCTATGTCCATAGTAGTAAACTAGCCAGGGCCTGCGCACAGCCTGAGAACTAGCAAGTGATCATTCATACTATTTAAGTCATCAGCATGGTTCCTGGTGTGATTCTGGGTTAGGCCAGTTAGCACTAACCCAAGGATAGGGCCTCAATACAATTGGGTTACCATGGTTCAAGGACTTCTTCCAAATTTCATTTCAGCAATCACGCTATTCAGAACCAGAAGAGATCTCTGTATGGATGCAAGTCATGACATACTGCTTGCCTTTGAGACACAAAACCATTCCTGTTCCCTTTTACTCAGTAATACTCATTGTATGCCGTCAAGGCCAATGCTTGTAGCTGTAAGAAAAGAAAAGAGATGTACATGATAAGTATTTCATGTATCAAGTATCTATTTGTATCTTTATTTTTCTTTATATATGGTGCTATCCCATTTCTACATCACATCACACTAGGAGATATAAGCAATTGGACTGATTCAGATGAATGCAAATATGTAAGCTCATAGTGTGCAGGAATTTAAAGCAAAGGATAACTCAATTCTCTTGAGATTAATTCAATTTTAGAACAGTATGATTGAGCAAGATTTTGCCCATGATTTTTGAAAGGGTTTTTTTATGTGAGTGATATAACAAAACTTAGGTACTGTTTATAAATTCAATTATATCATTATATTTCAATAGAATAAAATATATTCACATTTTTATTTAAATATACTTCAAGTCACTCGGCTACAGCTGCAGATCACAGTTGATTTCCCCTTAAAAACATGTTGTATTTGTATCAGATAAGAAATCAGCGGCCAAGCTGAACAGGAAAAGTGCATATCTGTGCTTCAGACAAGGAAACACATCCAGAATTAGCAAAAAAAACCCCAGACCATTCTATGTGCTAAAGGTGTTAGTTATAAATATAGGCAATACCAAGCCTTGGATGCTATTTTAGATCCCCCAAAAGTATAACTACAAACTACTTACGCACAGATTTCACTTACTTGATTCAGGGCTGATATGTACTAACAGCTGTTACAGTGACCAAGAGAATGGAATGTCTATCATATGAAGTAATATACATAACAAAGAAGATAGTTTGAATTTAGGAATAGTATTGAAACAATTGCAAATGTCTTACAGTGGGTCACAGTATGTTAAGGCTAGAATTTGGAAAAATTTCTATCTACCTGAGAAGTCTGAAGCTAGAGAGAAGATAAAAAATGTGCATTGTTTTATGGTGGTGCTTGATAAGCTTGGAAATGCACTGCCATGCTATACAAAATGTGAAAATCAGGAGAATGGAATTTAAGCTTGTGTTGATGAATCCTTACATATGAGAGAGGCTCAAGTCTCCAGGACTTTGAAAGAAGACTGGGCTGATAGTATTTTCTGTGTCACCTTTAAACTATTTAAATCCTATGCTTTTGTACCTCTGCTGATTATGCAGCAAAACCCAGGTGATTATTTTTTTCCCTTTCCTCTGAAAAACTTCTGCATCCATTTCATTCTTATCTCCTCCAGACAAGGTATAGACAGCATGCAGAACAATATGGTTTGTTGTCATGGTAGCACTGGTCTCTCCCATATCTGTTTGCCATCTTGTTCTCAAAATCAGTCACCAGATTTGAAGTCATGAAGAGTTTTTTCTTGGTAAGTTTGTCAGAACACTTAGGACTTTTTGTCTCCCATTGCTGTCTGGAACATGGTCTTCCACAGATCTTAAAGAGCACTAGGAATGTTTTTGTAATGCGTTAGACATGCGAATGATCTGCAGTGATTCTTGAAGGCTTAATGTAATGAATGATTCATGTGATTCCTTCCAATCCGGTACGCCACTGGGGTAAACTAAGACAGTGAAGTTACACCCGGACAAGTTTCTCTAATAAGCTCAAATAAAGCAAACTTTTCTACCATTAATGCTGCAGACATTCAGGTAGATTCAGTGTATAACAACTAAATCATGAAGAGAGGCACTACAGTGTTTGCTGAGTAAAAGTATCACCCATGGAAACTTTTTTAAAGTTTAATCATTTATACCAAGAATTCAATATTTTTAATGATGTTTAGTAAAATATTTTAGAAACAAAATTATACTTTGGGCCACTGTTTGAAAAATGTTTTCAGAAAAGTCTGTAACAGTTGGTGATGGGAAAAATGAAGTATTGAGAATAGAGTTACAGAAATACAGAATAAATCTACATCATTACTAATTATTATTCAGGTCCCTCTTATTTGTGTAGGTAATCTGCTCAATGGACTATGTAAAAACGCAGCCTATCAAAGAACAGTGCTGTGTATCTGATCACAGAATTAACAAATGTAAAAATCATCCAATTATGAAATTTCCATAGAGTCTGGTTCTGCACTATCAAAATCAATGGGAGTTTTACCATTAACCTTAATAAATGCAGTGCTGTGTGCATAACACATCAACTTATCATTACTGATTAGTCTTAGGTTTGTGTTTCTACATGATTTTTTAGGATGTAACTGGTAAGTTTGAACTCCTGAGCATTTTAAATTACATTAGACTTATAAATTAAAAACAGTTTCCTTTAAAACAAAACTGGATTTTGTTAGCAAACCAGCTTAAAAAAGATAATTGATTTTGCATGAAGCACTATTTAAAACATCAAAGCAATACTTACTTTCTGTAGTAATGTATATTTCCTAAGTATGTGCCGCTTTGTGTAGATTCTCACTTTCTTGTACCCGTTAATTGCACATGAAGTGTGGATATTGTCTGAACATAGAAAAAATGGTTTCAAACATTTTTCCTTCAAAATCCTTCTTGGTTTATTTGCCATTAAGTACATTATCTTATAGTTTGTGTTTGTGTTGGATCTCTTGTGAAAAAAACTTGTAAACAGTTGTATGATTCCAGTTTTATAAAGACCATATAAGCAATTAAATTTTTATGCAATAATTGATTGCTACGTTGAGAAATGAAGAATGGTTTGAGAGAACAGTTTTAACACATCAGTGTTTAGGCACTGATACAACTTAAAGATTTTCCAGTTTTTTTAGTCTTTAATTTCTTGAAACCTCTACACAAGTGTACCATAAACATGTGGTATAGTCAGAGTGCGCATTCTGGAAAGGTTGGCATTTGCAGACAGGTGATTTGTTATTTTGTATAAGATGGCACCTGTTAGCAGATGTTGACTTTGGCCCTGATCACCCATCTTTTCTGGGTGTTAAACCAGTGTGGTGTCACTGAGTAGTCCTGTTGACTTGACAGGGACTGCTCATATCCGAGAACATCTTTGGGGTTCTGGCCTCATGCAGGGTAACAATTTCAACAAGCAGTGTAAGAGATGTTAATGGCAGGGAACTCAACTTTCTTTGAAGTGCAGAAAGACAGAACATCTTTGAGTAGTGTAAATGCTTAAACACTCCAGATTTATGTAGCTGCTTTTGTATTTCAAAAGTTCAGATGTAATGTGATGCTTTTTTTTCTGTTGAAAAATGCTTGTGTTTTGTCTGGAATGTTAATTAAATGCTAGTAGTGTTCCTATATCACAACCATTATTTTCCATTGTGTAGCAAGGGTGGACAATTTAAGTTCAATGATGTACTTGAGGTTTTTTGAGGTAGTAATTATTCTCCAAAGATTACTATCAGCTACTTCATTCTGTGCCTAAATGGAGATAGAAAGTATCCGTCTGATTCATTTCTGTTTGTCGTCACATCTGCAAGTACATTTTTAGCAAATGCTCTATTCAATTCCATCATTTCTATGACTTTTCTGACCTTTTACAAAAAATGTGCTAAAAATGTGCAAATGCTTCTCCTTGGCAAGTGAATTAATCTTCAGCTGGTGTTACACAGCTATGAGGAACAGTTACCAAGATGTGAGTTTTCTGTAGTACCAACTCCTTGTGCTGTCCATGTCTACCTCAAAAGCACCATTACTGTAGTATTTAGTGTTCAAAAATGTTTTTTCTAGAAAACTTCAATTTTGATTTTTTTTCCCTTATTCTCAAATTACTTCCTGTCACATTATTTTTAATCAGTAATCTTCTCTTTCATTGTTACGTAGTTATTTGCAAGTGTGTGATTTGACAAAAGGTCTACTTGGTTAAAGGCCACATTTGAATCAAAAGCTGTGTTTGTATTAACCTCTGAGAAACACGAGAGGACCGTGGCTAATTACTTAAAATGAGACTCAACAAAAATGGATTGTAGCTTGTTGATCTTCGTATTTCTTTGATAACTCAGAATAATCTTCAAGAAATATGTGGGCTTCTTTCTCAGATTCTTGAAATTTGATCACAGCGCAAAATTGTCCTTTGGCGCAAACCCAGAAATACACATCTTTGTATGATGCACCTGGACATATGTGGCAGGTCTGGTAGAATCAGCTAATTAACAACACAGGCTTAAACAGGCACCTCATCTGGCAGTGCAGTTAGTTGCCTGATGGTGCTCAGCAGGATTTGGTAGTGCTTTTTATTTTTCTATCCTAATGGTCTGCTGCCCACCTAATTTTGCCTTATTGTCAGCCACTACTTACCACAGCTTGAGGCCCTCCCAGGAGGCTAAATTATTATCAAAGGATTAGGGAGATGTAGCCTTGCAGCTCTGACATTTCTGATTACTTGTCTATGCCAGAACACTAATTAGCTGTGACTAATTAAGAAAAATGTTCCTGCCATAGAAAACCATTTAAAAGAACTGAGAAGTAGAAAAGCAATTGAAAAGCTGAGCAGTGCTCAGATTTGCCGATGCTCTTTAGTTTTTCACCAAAGTCTTCACTCACCTTTAATTATGTCTAATATTTTATGGAGAAAATAGAAAGCTCTTGATATGAGAACCACTCTGCAGTTTTCTCTTGATCTAAAGACATTCTTGTAATTTTAAACAAGTTTGTCATGTCTTTTTGTGTAAAAGAAAAAATTTTGGAGAAAACTATAGGCAGTATTACCGAATGTAGACTGAAAAAAAGGGCACATTTGGTAATATAATAATTAAAAAAATCTAACATGCCCAAATATATGAATCTTCTGCAACATGGAAGCAACATCTTGCAGATTTATTGTTCAAAGTCTTTTCAAAGTTCACTGAATTATTCTTGATGTTTTCAAGTAGACTCACCTCATTTTTGGAGATGGAAATCTCTATAAAAGAACAACAGTTCATTTGAAAACTGTGAAATGTAACCTCCATCTCATTTCATATAGTACCTAAGTTTGATTTGATTATTTTTCTTCTTCGCCCTGGAGTATGCTGAGAAAAGGAGTGCACACTCTTGGAGGGTGCTGATTATGCTGCTGTGAATCCAGCAAAGCTCAGTACTGTTGAAATCAATAGGACCCAAACACACTTAAAGCAAAGCATGTGCTTCAGTTAGCTGCTTCAGAATCAGAATATTCAGCACTTTGTAAGCTGTTTTACACTGTAGCTGAGAGTGTTTTCTCTAGAGGAAACCATAAAACAATGGCTAGTTTCTTCTATGTTTTAGATATGATACATTTCCCCACTTCTTCATTTTTTATGCCATTTTTAATTTGTGAATTTCCATCTTATTAGCTACCAACCAGCCCAAAAAGATGTCAAAAGGGTTTTCTCCAGACATTAGGTATCCCATCGTCCGGTATTCATTTAGTATTCAGGGAAATGGATGTCTGACACCTTTTTGACACTAATTCAATCATATTATTTAAATCTTCCCAGTGGGAGAGTAAGAAACTTCTAAAGAGATATTCTGATATCTTACTAAAAGAGCTTTTTGAGTCTAAAAGGGAAATAGAGAATTATTTTTCAGGGCACTGAATCTCATATCCTGATATTCAGAATCTGCTTATGCTGTCCTACTCCCTAATTTCCTTGACTTTTGTGAGAAGCTAGCTTTTTTGAGGGGAGGGAGAGGCAATGTACAGATTGCTATAAAAAGGCAGTTTAAAATGTTCATTGTGAGTCAAAAGAGGAAAAATGGGAAAAAAAAAAAATCCAAAACTCAAGATTTTAAAGCCCATCTGATTTTTTTTCTGAGGGAATTTCAACAGTCAGGGTGGAACTACCAGGGGGTTCTGCTTGTTTGTTTGGGGAGGGGCTATAACACTGGGAGCTTCCAATACAGTTTCCCCACGGACCTTTCTGGTCCTTCATTCCTTTTCTGTTCATTCATTTATTTAACTCAGTTAAATGCATCTATCCATCACTCAGAGTATCCATTCACTAGAAACAATAACAATTCTATCAAATAAAAGAGAACTCCTTCCAACATCCAGGCACAATTTAGTCCTTTAACCTTTTTATCGTGCTAGGCACAAAGTAGCAACATCTCGTTCCAGGCGCTGTGGGTTTTTTGGTTTGGGTTTTTTTCTTATCTAGATGGCTTGAAATGTGTCTAGCAGCTTAATGGAATCAATTGAGAGTGGGCAACTATAAAATATAAAATAGCACTGAAACTTTATGAGAGTCGTCAGTAAGTGTTAACTGTGGCTGCAGCTTTCACATTCTACACAGTCAAGAGAAATCAATAAGGATTGTGCCATTTATATTGTCTTACCTAATGTTTGTTCACCATGAAATGCCAGGCACAAGCACCATCTAGGGAATATTGATTTCCTGATGTACTGTAATTCACACACATATAAACAGCAGGAAAACCTTGTGGCTTCTCAAACCTTACTTGCGGGTTTGATATTTATACTTGTATTTCTTTTGGGTCAAGCTTAGTTTAAAAAGGCAAATCAACAAAACATAAATGTTCATAGGTAGACACACGACTGCATTGTTGATCATATTGCAAGAAAAATAGTGCCAGGAAGCATAATAAACTAGTTTTAGTGTAATAAGTCTGAAATAACAGAAAGAGGTCAACATGTTGTAAATCAAAACAGTCGCAAGTGAGGATGGTGCAGAGTGCTCTGACAAAGTCAGTGATTCATCAGTTGAAAGAGCTCCTTAACCTGTTTGATCCCAGGGAACTGAAGCTTTAGTGCTGATTTAAATGTGCAAAGTGCTCACCTATACAGAGATGATTTCCTTTAACTAATTTCAAGTGTTTCATGGTTTATTTTCTTAATTTACACTACATTGATAATCTTTCATATTATACTGTACTGAAAGTGTTTACAATGTGCAAGAAAAACAGTACAAATAATGCGTAGAAAAATCAACTCCAAAAAAAAGCTGTGCAGTTGTAAAATATGCATAGCTGAAAGAGAGTTCATTGGCAATAGGGTCAGAGATGGAAAGGAGCAAACCAGGCGTCTGCCCAATCCAGGGGCGCTTTCTCCAAAGAGATGAGGGGAGGAGAGAAGCAAGAGGGAGGCAGGAGTCTGGACCTCTGCTCCACATTAGCACTGCTCAGTGTGGTGCTCAGTCAATGCAGGATAGGAGAGGAGTGGCTCCACCACTGTGCAACTCCCTATCAACCTCACAGCTGCATCCAGCCCTGTCATGTGCCACTGTAATAACAGGCAGAGTAAACAGATGATGTGTCGAGATTGCTGAGGTGGAAAGAAATAAGCCTGTAAAAATTCACCCAGACGAACCCAGGATGTTTTGAATGCTCTAATTAAAATATGTACTTGACCTCATTCCACATGGAGCAGGGATTCTAAATAGAAGACTCTAAGGCAAGAATTACTAACGTGAGTGTAAAAGCTGCAACACAGACTTTGGCCCAACTTCAGTTCACCTCACTTTTGACAGTCCTGGATGACTAGGCAAAGGCAGAGCTAGGTGTCTCAGCCACATACCTTACAGAGTGAACCGGGACCTTTAATCCTACTAATGTTACACATGCACTTAGAAAGACTGTTCAGCATTTGTGCAGCTAAACACAGGGGTTTTAAAACTAGTTTGTGTTAGCATGAAGCAAGTGTTACAACAAGTAACAACTTGGTCATTTTGCGTTATGTTCATTTGTTTATTTTGACAATCCAAGCTAGCTTTCATTTTCAAGATCACTCAAGGGATGTTCCCCATTCTGTGCTTTGAAGGATGTTTGCCAATATACCCAAATTGCAACACAACACCCAGTGTAGCAAGACTGACAGTGTTTGCTCCAGAGATTTTTAGCACCAGAATAACCTACAGAAATACTGTTCACAGATGCACTGCGTATCCAGAGTGGAGTAGGGAAACTGTTTGTGCTGTTAGTCTCTCGCAGTCAAGAGCGTTATGTTAGTACCTAGTGTTTAAAATCAGAACAGCAACGTTACATATGTGCAGATACAGAAGGAAGTTATGCATATCTAATTTTGCAGAATTCCAAGTTCCCAGTGCATCTACCATATGTGAAGAAGCTAGAAAAATATGAAGGTCACAAACATTATAAAATAGCATAAATATTGTAAATTGCTGTTTAGCAACCAATATATAATACAGAGATGTGTACTATATATTTTGTGCTGAAAGTGTATATTTATGTTTAAATTGGTAGCAGATCCATAGCAACTAGTTAGTTTCTAATTATAAACCTAAAATATGAACAAATTACTTTCCTCCTAAAAGGTAAGCTTTACATATGTTAGATGTAATTTGCTCTTTCAGATATCCTTCTTGCTTAGGAGTTCCAAAGATGCTTAATATGCTTTGAAATATGCCTCTTTCTCTCTTTTCTTCTCATTGCTGATTTCTGAAAATCAGCCTGCCTAAGTTTGCTTCCTTGTATTACCAAAATATCCCATCCAACAAGTGTTCACTTGTTTGTCTTCATCAGTCCTGCTAAACCAGATCCATATCTGTCAGGGTTTGGGTTCCTCTTTCTCTTGAGCTCCTCTCCTGTTTGCTTTGGGAATGATAATCTTTCATTCAAATAAGAAGGGAAGAGGCTGCCTAAAGTGTTTGTTCGATTAGTCATTCTTAAGAAAAATGAAACAATTTTTGAGCTCCCTGAGAGGTTCACTGGAGTAATGGCATGAAAAAGGGCTGAAGGAAACCAAAGAAAGAGTCCTGCTGGAAGGAAAAAAGCCTTCCTTGGCCAAGCAAGGCTACAAGAGGCAAGTTAATACATGGGCTGCAATCACACACACTCCAAAAAAAATAGGGGAAAGAAAAAAAAAAAAAGTAAATAAATGGCTCATACCCAGATGGTTTATAATTTGAAATGACCAAGTTAGAGAAATCTTGGTCCTGATCCCCTTATCGGAAGAAGTATGAGTGTTAAAGCAGACAGTAATATGTGGGTTTTTCTCACTTCTCCTTTCCTGGTACACATAGCTGTAATTTAGGCTGCAAACGTTTTTGCACAATTCCAAGCCAAAGTTCAAAATTTGGCTTAGCATTTCAGGCTTACAGGAGGAAGTAAAACATGGAAGCTGAATAAAAGCCTGAAATGTTTCCAGGAAGATGCCTTGATAGGCAGTCCTGAACACTGGGAGTGTAAGACACTGGTGGAGTGGAAAAGGTCTGTGTTAGGGGCTCTGTGCACAGTAGAAGCACATGCAGGAACATGAGGCTTGGGAGTGTTACAGCAGATACAGCAACACGGGGACTTCTGGACGTGTCCTTGAATGTGACTGTAGGAAGGAACTGCAGTGGAATGGGGAGCGGAAATAAATAGGGTTTTTTTCATATGACACTTTGTATTGATTTAATCTTTTGCAATTTCCAGATCAAAAGCTTTTAAACATTTGATTTTTGGTGTAGAGAAAAGGCTTCATTTGTTTGTACTGCCTACTAAACATGGTTCCAATAAGGCTAACTCCTTGGATTTTCCACTCATGCTTAGTTTAATCTTCATTTCTTTTACTTTTTCTTAAATGAAAATTTCTAAGGAAAAAAAAGTAAAAAGGAATAGAAAAGGAATAAATGTATTGACCTCATGGTGATCCCCAAAACTACTAGTATTCTCCTTGAAATTTCTGATTATTTAAGAAAATGCAAAAGAAAGACCCCCACATCCTTCTAGGTCTAGTGTCCGAATATTAAAAGATATATACTATTATTGAATGAAAACTACATTACA
Source organism: Psilopsiagon aymara (assembly GCA_024733675.1). Taxonomy (NCBI): domain Eukaryota; kingdom Metazoa; phylum Chordata; class Aves; order Psittaciformes; family Psittacidae; genus Psilopsiagon; species Psilopsiagon aymara. Next base: position 57,812 of record JANRGW010052635.1, read on the forward strand.
TTAAAATACCCCTTCAGTTTCAGTATTTGTATTGATTGTATTTTATACGTTTTAAATAACAATAAAAGTAATGTGTCCTGACACAGCAAATACACAGGAAGTGAACCTGTAGGTGAAGTAGTGCTCAATCAGTGCCCATAAAATGAGGATACCGTTCTAACTCTCAGAACAGTCATAGTGTCAGCTGTTTCCAGTGTATTCGTTTTGCTACGAAATTTATGCCACATATTTATTTTTTCCTCCAGTCATAGCAGTGCTTTGAATCAAAAGCAAAGAATTTTTTCATGCTTCAGGGAGAGAAATAATGCAAACTTCTTAGATGTCCTAAACAGAAAGATTGCTATCTTGCCAAAAACTGAACAGCCAGAAGCATTAAGGTAGCTGCAAGAGTAGCTACAAGTGTACTTGAAAAATTTGTTGTATTTATAAATAGATGGTATAAGTTCTATTTCTACAGTCAGAGGCCAGATAACTGACCGTTTCTGCCAGCTGGATCTTACTGTCTCTGCTGTAGAAGCTTATCTCAATGCCATAAAATTCTGTTTTGATTTGGAAAAATAATGTTCACACATACGAAAAAAAAAAAAATTGTCTTTGCATGGACTTTCCATGAAGGCAAAATTCTGTATTTTGGTGAGACTGTTTTTTCAGGAATGGCACTGTGAACTTGGGTGCTCAGAGTCAAGCCCAGCTTAACGTTTTATGTTGTGGCGCTGTGAGGCTATGTGTAATGAGAAAACACATCCTTGTGGGTGTGGATAATATGTTGCAGAAGGGCAGTGGCTGTCACTGTGAAGCCACTTGAAGCTGATGGTGGGGTGGGAAAGATGTTGCATGAGAGCTTTTTCTTCTCTCAGGTTTCCCTACCTTCTATTCCTTCCTTTTGCTGATCACTCACACAGTTACTCTCATGGGAAATGTGACTGGAGGTGTCTCACAGACTGGTGCATGCCTATGATCAGTGCAATAGAAAAGTCACTGGGGAGATAGATAGTTTGTTCCTCTCAGGGGAGTGAAAATGCAGGAGAGAGTGGTGGGGGGGCACTATGTCACTAGTTAACAAGTTCAGTTCTCCCTCCATTAGAATAAATTGGTATTTTAACCATAAGTTCATAAATTGCTCATGTCAGGAATCATGACTGATGGGCCAAAACCAGAGTACAAATAAATTTCTACATGTTGGTACATTAAATTTTCTGTTTATGTCTGCCTACAGTTGCCTCAACCTTCAAAGGTTTCTCGGGCTTTCTTAATCAATAAGCCTACCTAAACCTGAGAGGAAAACAAACTTCTTGTGCAAATTTTTTGCTTTTAATTTGCAACTAAATATTTTTTATTTCTGAAAAAAAAAAAAATGTGAAGATATCTTGAATGTTAATTGTTTCTGCTGACTTGATTTCTTGTGCTGGTGTTCCTATGTGTACGCAACCTTCTGATGGGTAGTGGTAGCCCACAGGTTGAGAAATCCTTCCCCAGGTTTGTTTAGGTTTTTTAAAGTGACCATGGCTTTTCAGCCTTCAGAAGAAGTTATGAACTCATGACTGTTCAGGTTAAAATCCTCCTTTAATTGGGTGATGTCTATACCTAAACTTCAAAATACAGCTATAACTTGTAAACCTCAGAGTGATTTCAAAGATGCTACAAATAACACTTGTTTTCCTCATTATTAACAACATTCAACAAAGAAAGTCAGCAGAATTATTTGCATTTTACATAGAGAAAAAAATTGTAAAAATTAAATCAGGAATTTTTTTCCTAACTTTCGCTGTTTGCATTTTTAAAGAATAACTTATTTAACTTATTTCATCATTTAACATGTTCTCAATGATCTCAGACTTCCTTGGCACACTAATAGTGCCTGCTATCAAAATCTTGAAACAATAATAAAAACTAGGCATTTTAGCTCTTAATATTTAACATGCTGATAGCATTTCTTATGTATTTTAGCTTATGCTGCCTTTGATGTACAATCTCTTCAGTGAGAAGAATACTTTTTGTTATTGTTCCTGGTAGGAAAAGTAGATCTGGAGGAAGCAAAAACTTCCCATTGTTGTCTGAGTGACTCAATTCCTAATCAATAGTGCAATAAAGGCTTCTGTAGGCAGATAAAACACGGTTCGTAGAAAAGCTGCCATATCCAGCAGAAAAAGCATTTTGACAGTGCCCATTTATTGAGAGCAGGCAAGATATAGAAACTCGACGGGGTCTTGTGTTTCAGGCGTTAAAGATACCAGCCCTAGAAGGACTAAAGCATTGTGTATTAGTATGTATTGAGCCTCTTTCCAGGTGGCAAACAGCTGCACCTTTTTACAAAACTTCTAAAATAAATCTGAAGTGCTTGCTTTCAGCCAATAAGTGTTATATTTAATTGAACCATTCTGCGAATGTTATAGCTCAGACACCCAGAAAGATGGTGAATATTTAATATATTTGTTTTGTATTTCCACCAGTCAACAGAATAATGAAATTCCTTAACTACTTCTCTTTAACTTGCCTGAAGAAAGCACGGTATGTTGCTAAATCGCTTTTCACTGGCCCTGCCGAGAAACAACTTTAATCCTTGTTAGAAAATTGCAGAGTCTGGGCCTGACAAAGAGCTCATGCCTGGTGCATTGTGAGCGCTGGGAGCGGGGCGAGGGGAGCCCTTTATAGCTGCGTGCCTCCAGCCCGCCTTAGCTGAACTATTTAGGCGAGGAGGTTTGTCAATTCCTCCCGACAATGGAGAGAGTTTTTCAGTGCCTGTAGCCGCGCCGAGCCCCGTTGGGGATCAATGCTGGCCATTCAAGCTGCACCTTCTTTCATTGCTTTGGTTTGTTAATTTAAGACTAAAGGTCCGCTGAGGGGGTTTAGGGTGTTTAAGAAAGCTGATGAACTGTTTAAGAAAGCTGATGAACTGAGAGCGTTTATAGCCCTGGTGTGGCAGCTATGGGCACTGAGGGAGCCGTGTCCTTGTTGACCCTCTTGTTATTAAAAATGCACAAGTGCTGCGCTTCTCAATATTTCAACACTCTTTCATTGTCAATACCACCTTCTGAGCCCTTCAGCTGGTTGCTTGCTCTAAAGATCTTCTTAGATTGGGTTTGAAAACTTCACCTTAAACACTAGATTAGACTGATGTTCTGTTTTCCGTGCTCCTGTTGATTTGTTGAACCTTCCCAGGGCTGGAAAGCAAGTAGCAGCTTGATGGGGAGATGGGCTGCTAATATGATTTACCAGTCTACAGTCATGCACAATAAGTGTGAATAAATACAGGGGTCTCACAGAGTCAACCCTAGCCTTTCCTTTTCTCTTATTTTTTAGTTTAAAAGAGGTATCTCAGGAAAATGAAGTGAGTAATGCATGCCCTTACAGTCGGATGAGCTATGAATAAGAAGGGGGGAGGGGGGGGGAGGGAGGCAAACGTATTTTTGTTAAAGTGGTTGGCTGCTGTTATGTGCTGATGTGAAAAGGATATATAATAAACACTTACTGCTTTATTCTTGCATAGGCGACAGCAAAGAATATGGCACTAATACCATATAACTGACATCTGCAAGAGTCACATTGTCCTTTCAGTGCTATTACTAGCAGGAAAATTACTTTTTCTTAAAACTAGTTACAAGGATTTTTTTTATTATTACTATTACTTAAGATCTATGTAATCTCATGACCATTATCTAATTGATGAAGTTTTTGAGTTTGCTATGTATTCCCATAAGACAAAGTAGATGTAGCCCTGGCTCTATAACATCCTCATAGCTGCCAAAACGTGTGGCCTTGGATTCCACCTCTGAGAGGCATTTGCAGTGCTGTGTACTTCAGCAGTCTCTGAAAGATGCAATAGGGAAATAGTTACTTTTCTTTTTATGAAGTCCAGCAGATTTATGCTAGTGAAGCTTCAGCCTGTACTTAAATGCTCAACAAGCTAGTGGGCAAAAGGCAAATGGTGAGCAGCAATGCTATCCACAAGTACCTCCTCTAGGAGGGCTCTAAAAATATACTGGAAGTTATTTTTATTAAAAATAATCTGACAATCCAAAATGAGAATATTTTTTTTTTTTTCTAAAACAATAGCAGTTGTATGCTTTCTGTATAAGGTATGTTGACAGAGAAGCAAATACTGTAGTATCATTTCACAGTCACCAAATTAAACAATTCAACTGAAAGTTTAACGTATCAAAACTAGTCGGGAAAACATACTGTTTTCATTCAGATTGGAGTAGCGGAAGTGATTCCCTCCAATTCCTTAGCTTTGTTTTCAGGGAGTGTAAGTGTATCACAGATACCTATGAAGAGTCCCAATTTTTACTGCGCCCCTCTTAACTATCTGGCTAGGCTTCAAAATACATGTTTTGCCAGAAAATTGGGTCTGGGATGATTCTTACTGATCTGGCACCATTCAGTAGTGTTACATGGGGAAACCTATCACAGGATTCTTGATCTTGTCTGTAGTTTGTTTGTGTGAGCAAGTTTGAGCGCTTTCTGCTTCATACAAACCAAATACATTGTGGATGTGTTACTAGATTATTTTTTTTTTATGGAAGGATATCAGTTTTGACAAAACTCCACTACTAAAATCATTCTCTCTACCATGATTTTATTAAAAGTGTAACAACTGTAAAGTCTGAGTGATAATAGAATAATTGGGCTCATCGTATTGCAAATAACAATAGGTATTCTGGGTAGAATGCTTGGCATATATGTTTTTATGTTTATGAGACCAATGAAGTTCTCTGAGTGAATAAGCAAAACTGCATTTTATTTTCTAGACATTTGTATACATACAACACCTGTCATATAGTTTACAGCTGCCACTTAGTAACAACTCTGTCCCATTGAAATATTTTACAGGTACTTAGAAAGGAAATCAAAACCAGCATGAATGTTTGGGGTGAAATAATGTGAATAGTGTAAAAATGTTATTCACTGATTAAAAAAAAAACCAGTATTTTATGGATACCAAATCAGTCCCACATTTTATTTCATAAATCAAACTACTTTTATTAAATGTATGCTTATCTGCATATTCCATGATGTGTTTGATCACTTCTGTAAAACAGTAAATTATTAAGGGAAATTAAAACATGTGAAAGCAATTTATTTCCAATGATTCATAATTAAAATACATTTTAACACATTAAACAAAATAAAGCCATTATTATATGAAAATTCTTTTTCAAACTTACCTTAAAACTGATAGTTACAATGAGATGATACTGTTTCCTGTAAGGAATGAATATATATTACTTACATATTTTTACTGTCTTTAAAACCTTTTCCAAAGAGCTCACATTTTGATGAAAGAATTCTATTTCTGTCTTTTGTTACATCCAGTAGCCGTCTTCATTTTTTCAATATAGATTTTATTTGTTAATGTAGAGGTTAGGGTTAGGGTTAGGGACACGTTAGGTCCTTCTTTTGAATTATTTCAGGATGTATATCATGCCCAACATGCTGCATTTTAAAATATGCATGCGGTTTCCTCTCTTTGCATATCTGTGCATTCTGTTAAGAGACAGGAAATTACATTAGAAAAGAATTTAAGCCTCTCCCCATGGGGAAAGAGACTAAACCAGAGCTGTGACACAAACTCTTTTAATCTCTCACTGCTAAAATTAATAAAAAAATCCCTTCCTTTTTACAGTTTGACTAAATGGCATTCTACAGGAGGGGGAGAAAAACTGCTACAACTATGTTTATTAAAATCTCTTTTAATCCAGTTACTGTGAAAGAGCTATTAGAGTAGCTATTTGGATCTGAACATTTTTTTACAGTACTGTAGGCACCAACAGCAGACAGCTCATTCTTACCCCATACGTTTGTGAAGCTTTGAAAACATACCCATGCCTAAGACATAAAAAGGAAATAAGGTAGACTGCAATTATAATTAGTAATTAACATAAAACCTTAATGTAGTTATCCTGGAAGGGGTGGAGTGGTGTTTTGATCATACTTAAATACAGCTTCATGGATTTCTGAAATTTTACTTAATAAAGAAGAAAGCAAGGCAGATTCCATATTCTCTGTTTGATGCTATTTGTCTGTTTGGATTAGAAAATCTAGGTATTGTAAATTCTCTCCCATGATACCCTACCTGTTTTTTCCCTTGCTGCTTTAGCTGTCAATTCTCTCATGTAATTGTGTATTTAATATCTGTTCTTCCTGACAGATAGCAAAGTGCATAATGCTATTTTGCTTGAAAATGTTGTAACTGAAAGATAAAATGGCAGTTGCTAATTCATATAAAGAACAGTCTAGGTCAAGCTATTTGATTTTCTACTGACCCATGCAATTCTCTGAACAGGAAATTATATCATTGTTGACTTCAAGTGCTGATCTGTGATCATTTCAAAGTGTTTCATTACCTCTCATTACCAAATCTGTTAAATGAATACTGCAGGGTTGTTTGGTGGCGTTTTGTGGTTTTTTATCCTTCTTTTCAGCAATGGTACAGCAACTCCATGAAAGTCATTTGCATGTGGTTGGCTGACAGATTAGACGTTCAGCTTCACATCTACCAGCTGAAGACTCTCATCAAGATAGTGAAGGTAAATAAAATGTGTTTGTGTTAGGCTGCAGAGTAAAGAGAGAAAAGTGATAGAGTATTAACATGGATAATTATAGATCACCCTAAAATTAAAAAAAATGTGGACTAAAGTTGTGAACTCACATAGTTTTAAGTTGACACTGTTTGGTTTGGTTTTATTTTTTTCCCACAATTGTTGCAAATTTCAGAAGAAAAACAAACTATTAAAACCTTTGATGTTAATTACACATGCAGTTGTAATTGTCATTCATTCTGAACTCAGTGACAATTAAGATTGTTCCAATGAATTTCAACAGATTGCTGCTAGCTGTTTAGCAATGCTGCATGGTATTCCTAATAAATTAGTATTTGTCATAGTACTGGGGTTTTTGTTGCTGTTTTACCTTTATAATCCCAATACTATTCTTTGTCCATTTTTCCCTCTCCCCAAAAAAAACTATTTTCTCTTTTATCCACATGATTATTAGTTTAATGGGAAAATTATATTAATTATATTATAACATTTTCTATTTTTTAGTACTCTGGGATAAGTATCAATAGAAATACCAGTCCCCCAAGTCCAGTCCTCAGTCATTTACACTGGACAATGTTAAGTGCTTCAAGCAAAGTGTAAAATACCTTGCACTAGGCAATTATGGGTTACCTACCATAAAAGAAAGTGTCCTCCTAACTCCCTTTCAGATCTTAGTTAATACCCTCAGGGAAGAGACAGAAAGCCATTTCAGATTTTTTTCCTTTTAATTGTGTCCTGTTTAACTCTGAACATGCTTGTTATCTGCATTAATGTGGACTAAGAAGCACCTGTTGTCAGTCATGACCTTGATTTGTTCAAAGTATTTTCTCATGAAGTTCATGCAAGACTGTAAAGTCAGAGGCATTTTAACTCATAGACACCAGAATTGCAACTGCAACTTTCAGGATTCACTAGCTAAAAGGGATAAAAGAGAGAGATGCAAGAAAACAGTCATAATAACAATGGCATCATGGCTCCCTGAACCATCTTTGATATTTTTGACCTTAACTGATCTGTCCAGGAACAGAGAGCAGGATTTGGCTCTTCATCATGTGGCAAAATGGCAAAAGCAGTTTGCTGTTTGTAGCTGAACTGGACAGCTTTTGTGAAATGTTGAAAACTCTTCTCAAATGAAGGTAGTTATCATCATGTGGGGATGGGGAGAAAAAGTGTTACAGGAGCTGAACGTGTGCCTAGTGAGATCTAAGAATGGCCAGGCTAAATTGTACCAGTCAAATATCACCTGGGCAACTAAAAGAGGCTCTTACAAAACTGAACTCCAGGTGAATGAACAGCACTGTCAACCAGTCTCCCCTCTGCGCACTGAACAGCCTTGTTCAAAAGAAGTAGGCTCCCAGGGGTGATGGGAACACACTAGTTATGGCAGCAGCCTTTCTGTGCCGGTGCACCTCTTCGTTTTGCACATAAATTTCAGATGTGGTATTCCATGACACCTTCTGAGAACACAGAGAATTGAAGAAGATGATGTCAATCATAGAGGTTCTGATCAATGTACTGGAAGGCAGAAAAGCTTTCCTACCTGTGTTTGATGGGTGAAGAAGACAGAACTGATGAAACAGGAGCAGGGAATTAAGAAACAATGGTTCCAGTAAATATCACAAGAAGCTTTCACAGCTGGAGCGTGAAAAGGCAAGTGGGGAGGCACAGTTTCTCCCAACTCTAGAGCATTCTCTAGAGCTTTTGGAAAAACTGGGAGGCTGTGCTGCACCTGTCATCTCCTGAAAATATGTCAAAAAAGAAGTAGGAGGTCATTTTTCAGGGACATGGGATAAGTAAGAAATAGATTATTCTTTTATGTTTGGATGCAGCAAAAGAAGTGGCATTATTAAGGATGACCAGAAGCAGCAGCATTGTTCTCATTAAAACCTTATTATGGCATGAAAGTATCATTAGATGTGTGACACACATGCAGACAGATGTGAATGAAAAGTGGTCAAGGACCAAAAGAAAACTTAGGTAGAAATGAAAAAATAAGTTTGGAGTGAACATTACTGTCCTGCAGAAGTATGTCAAGAGAAGAGCAATGACAACCCCAGAGCACTGGTCTGAGAAAGACAGGACTACAGTGTAAAACTGAACAAAATTGCTGTAGGATCCGTTAATAGCATAAAAGCAAATCGAATGCACAGTGTTATAAAAAGGGAATGCAATGGTGACACTTGAAAGAGATCAGGCAGGGTACTTATAAGAGTGTGTGAGCAAACATAAGCTGCATCCATTGACTCTGAAGTTGACCTGTAAAAGTAATAATAAATCTTGATTGCAGTGATTCAAACAAGGTTTAAATAATCATCATAGATAGTAGCAGAAAAAATTCTCCCAGCTGAACATTACCCATTTTGAGAGGTATCTTTTGCAGTTCTCTGAAGTATTGAGTGAACAAGACCAGCTCTTTTTAACTTCTCTAAGGCTTGTGCTTAGTCTCTGCTGGCAGAGAAATGGGCCTCATGGCCCTTAATTATCTTTCATTTTCTTTTTCCCATATTCTCTTCCATAAACATTGGGAACTCACAGTAGCAGTATACACAAAATAAGAAATAAGCTACACCAACTTGTCCTTCTTTAGCCTATTAGGCTAGCTTCAGAAAAGATTATTTCAAATACATTACATCTTAAAGAAGATAAAGTAGATGATTTTCCATATGCTCTCTTGAACATCAGTGAATAAAACAACTCCACTCAGAATTCTTACTCGATAGAAGGTCAGAGAAGAAACTCCTATCTGCGGGTTCATAGGAAGGCTGGATACCAGGGAAACAAAACTTTCTGGAGTGGAAAAAAAAAAAAAGATGTAGATGCGAATCAAAATGTAGATGACTTGGAATGTAAATCAACTGACTGGAGAAGTTACCTGAGAAATGTTTGCATTATACAGAATATAGATCAAAATCTAAAATCTATTGTGTTTTTCCATGTTTCCTATGTATGTGTAAAGACAAATGTAGACAAAATTATATTACAGGAAAAGAATCAGGCATGTACATTTCTATGAAATGACAGAACTGCCTGTAGCCAAATTCACGTTTCAGTATGCAGTTAGAAAATTCTTTGTTTGTTTCTTATTGAGTGAATGAGACAAATGGAAGTAACTGAGAAATCAAAGTACAGTTACAGAAATATAGCACAAAACACAGTCTCTTGAAGGAGTGAGCCTCAAACTGTAGCTTGTAGACTCTCTAGAGTTTGTAGAAATCTCAGCCCAGAAACTAAGACAGCAAATCTTTAGCAGACCATAGATGATAGGTCCCTAACTGCAGGAGGAACAAAGCTGTCCCCCTGGGATACTTGAATGTCCAAGTGAACAGTGGACTGCTCAGACTTGTGTAAGTCCATTCAGGGTGTTTTATTTTTGCCACAGAAAACCTACCGAGACTTCAGGTTGCAAGGTGTGCTGGAGGGAACGCTGAACAGTAAAACCTACGATACCGTTCACAGCCGCCTGACTGTAGAGGAGGCCACGGTCTCAGTCACTGATGGAGGAGGACTTCAAGGCATTACTATGAAAGACAGCGACGAGGAGGAAGGGTGATGTTATTCCATCAAGCATTTGGAGCTTGGGGTGATGGCCTGAGCGTGAGGGCTTGGGATATTTTTGGTAACTTGTCCTTGTAGTTGCATTTGTAGTTTTGCCTTATGATAGAGGTGCAGCAATGTAATTTGCTCCATTTTTAAAAAATAAAAGTAAGATTATCAGAGGAAAAGTGCCAAGGACTTTTTGAGAACGGTTGTAGCATATTTTAATGTATAGCTTTGCTTAGGTCTGCGAGAACACTGGCATGGAGTTTGAGTTCCACTTGTGATTATGATTCTTTCCCTTTTCTTCGTTACCATTTGTTCTTGTATCTCCATCAGATATTGATGTCCTGTGCAGAAAACAAAATGTGTGCCTCTCTTAAAATACAGCTATACAGGAAATCATTCTTGGAATAAGTCAGTGCCCTAGGTTAAAAAAAAAAAAAAAAAAAAAAAAAAAAAAAGGCGTATTTTCAGGATTACATTTTGTTTACCTTTTTTTTTGTGTGTACTTTTACATTATTACGTGATGTGCATTAAAAATTTTAATCTTGGTTCTTTGTATTTTGAGGTTGGTATATGTGTAATAGGACTTCAAGGACAGTCAAACACATACAAACTACTTAGGAGTGGTTTTGTGTTTGTTCATTTGCAAGTTTAAAGATATCTCATCATGTTGGATGTCAGTAAGCTTGCCATCAATGTTTCTATTTCTGTGAAAAATTTCAGGCAATAAGAACACATTTGTTGTGACCACTTCTGTATCCACCTGTTTGTATAGAATTCTACAATTAAAAGATGTTTTCAATATTTCAAACCATTTGAACTTCTGTATGATTCTTCATGAGAATTTTAAGATTATTATATTTAGTTTATGTAGTGATTTATAGTGAATATATTTATTTTATAGAGCAGATTTATAGCAAATATCCAAGGACAAGATGCCTTGACAAAAAGAAAAAGCAATCAAAAACCTCTCAGTGGCAGATGAACAGACAGTGCCTGCTGTCCATTCTTCTATGCCTCAGTATGAGCTGGAGAGAATTCATTTTCATCAGTCAAAATTCACACAACTTATGAAGAACGCTGGGAGGGAGAATGGGGATTTTGGGGCAAAGAAGGAGAGTTGTTGGGCTTTTTTTGCAGGAACGTGACTAATTCCTGGGTTTGTGTAGACACATGATACCCAAAGACAGAAGGAAAGTTGCTGGAGTCCTTGTTGAGCCACGGTGTTCTACTTGAAGGGCTTTCCTGGTGAACTGCTGAGGATTCATGAAGTTTCCCCATGAGACCAGACCATAGGACTTCAGGGGTCTGCCACAAGCATGCAGGGCTGCTGGAGGAGCCGAGAATGAGAGTTGCATGGAAGTTGTCAAAGTTGTGTTTTGGCACACTTGGAAGTTCAGCCAAGCAGGGAAGGGCAAGTTTCACCTCTTCCCAGCTGCATGGGGAGAAATGCAAAGTGGCATTTTTTTCCTGTGGCAAACCAGCTTCTTTATGAGATTTGAGATGACTTCAGTGGGAAAGAAGAAAGGAGCTGTTGAGGAAAACCATTCTTCTCAGCTCTTTGTGCTCTCCCAGAAGTGCCTGGGGAGGCTGAGAGGGCAGGGGTGTGGGCATGCCCTGCCCCAGGATGCATGTGGCTGCAGTGTAGTGAGCAATGTGGGGAGTAGCAGGGCTGCTGCAGGGCAGGGCAGAGCAAGGGCAGGCAGGGTGTGCACAGCACGCTCTGCTCTGTCACTGTGCATTCCTGTTACCAGCTCTGCTGGGTGGAGCAGGGATGGGGAACCTCAGCAGGATTTTCCACCATTCCCAGGTGGGGTTTCTTGTTTAAGTTTTGACAGGAGAGAAAGAACTGCGTATTCCTCTCCCATCTCTTGTCATAGTCATGCCAACACATGCCAATGGATGGCATTTGAAGGGCCAGGAGATGCAGCCTCAGCCACTCAGGCTGGGGCAGTGAGCAAGGTAGAGGGAGCCAGGCTGCCCAGTGTAACACCCAGCTTCCTCAACCAAAGAAGCAGAGAGATCAGTGCTGATCAGGTCTAGAGGGAGCTTTGGCTTTGCGAAGATCCCCCTGATTGCCTTCTCCGTAGCACCTCTATATTCCTCAGCCGGTGGTGCACAGGTGAGGGCAGGTGTCACCATGGTGGCCCTACCGTGCCTGTGAGGCCCCCTGAGGACCATGCAGGGTGCCCTGAGAAGGTGGCATTAGTTGATTTTTAAGGTTCTGAGGTGACATGAGGGTAGAAGTGATACCAAATGTGGAAACTGTCCATAGCAAGTTGCTGGCAGTGTGGAGGCCTGGGCTGGGAACTAGAAACACTGGGACAGACGTGGTTGTTGCCAGCACATCCCAGCAGGTGATGGGTCCAACTGTCCTTCAGCACAGAACTACCTGGCAATAACCCACTTGCCTATCCCACTAGCCCAAAGCCCTGCAGAAATCACACTGACTTAAACTCACCTTTCCTGTGGGCTTGCTCTCTGTTCTAATTTGTCCCTCTGCCAAGGTTTCCTGGTAAGACAAACACTTCTCCCTATCAGTTTGGACAATAACAGAACAGGGACAGTAATTTCAGCTGTCAGGGCCTCAAGAGAACTCACAGGCCATCATGGTCCTGATGGGCCTCACCTGGGACCTCAACCCACAGCCTCTGCCTGGGGACTCCCCCTCAGCTCAGCCCAGGGCTGCCAGTCTCTGCCTCAGTGATGGAGCAGCAGTGCTGGTTTCTCACTCAGCTGCAGCCTGGCCTGTACTTGCTTATGGGCCCTCTTGATCCAGACTGACCCACAGACTGACTTCAGACCTTCCTGATCTTCACAAATGCATCAGTGATCTGGTCTCTGGGTTGCCACCACCTCTCCTGCCCCAGCCTGCCCTGCTCCCTAGATGGCTGTGGGGGGACCAGCCCTGAATAATGGGGCCCTGCCTTGCCCTTCTTGCTCGGGAATCCCCCTCTTCCCCTCCATCCCATAGGGAGCAGTGACCCTTTCTATGCCCTGACATAATTTAAATACATATATATAAGTTATGGGTTTGTCAGTAGGATCAAGATGAATAAGGAAATAATGAAAAACAAACCAAAGATGGGTGCTTGCCAAAGATGTGCCTAGGAGCAGCCTCCCTCCTTGGCCCTGGGGACACGGCGCACACTCGATGCTTCCTGGGGTCCTTCCTTGGGTCAGGTCCTGGGTGTTCCCGCTGAAGTGGGGAGCGAAACTCTTCCTGGGACACACCAGCCCATGGGTACGGAGAATGGTCAGGGCTCCTATGTATGACAGCAAGTGTTGTCCCACACTGGGGGACGCGGTGATGTGGGCTGCAGGACAGTCTGTGGAATGGGTGGCTGCTGTTGAACTTTCCTGCATGGAGAGCACCCCTTGTGCGTGCTCCAAAAGGGTTTTTAATCAAACTTCTGAGTAGCAGCAGACGAGCACATCGCAGACGGCTGGAGCCGCAAGGCAGCAACAGGCGCTTCGCTCTGCAGAGGAGGAGCTGGGCTCCTGTTGTGCCAAAGGGTCGGAACCTGAGACCCCCGTGGGACTGACCTCGGTCGGCCTGGGACGGCCAGCGCAGCCCTCGGGCCCGCAGGTCTCCCACCGGCCCCGTGCTTTTTGTTCCAATAAGAACTAAGGGGAAAACTAATCAACAATAGTAAGTTTAAGGTTTTGACCTTAGGACGATTACTCTCGTGTCGTCCCCCACCCCGAGAATTGCTCAGTTACCCCACCGCTGCCGGGGAGCAGGGGGGATGCCGGCCGGGAGCCCCCTCCTGGCGCCGTCCAGCGACGGCCACGTCGGGTCATGGCTGCTGTTCTTGTCCTTACTTTCATGTTCCCCACTTGGTTTGCCCTCCGTCCTGGCAGCGGCAAAACAGAAACGGGCCCAGGGCCCGGCGAGCAGGGTTTGGCAGCTCCGCGCTGCAGTCCCTGGAAGGTGGACACCCCTCCCCGCCCTCACCGGGAGCCGGCGGCGCACAGGCGCTCAGGCAGCCTAGCAGCTCCTTGCATTGCTCCAGGTTAGCTCCCAATGCACTGGGAGAAAAGAGAAAACAAAAATAAGTTAATTGCTCCTGATCCTATTCAGGAATCTTTAAAAAAAAAAGTAGCTTCCCCGAGCCAAAGAGCGGACTCGTTCATTTAGCAGCAACGGGGCTAAACATTTGTTGAACTGGGAAAGGAACAAATGGGAAAGTGTCATTCATGGCTCCAGCTGCCGCTGGCCTCTCCCAGCCACTTCCACCAAGGGCCCTTTGGAGCTGATGACACCTCCGGGTCCCCTCGCGGGCGGACTGATTAGATTAGACGTGATTGCTGAAGCTCCCGGCCCTCGCCAGCACACTTGCACCGCCCGCCCGCAAGAATTACGGGAGGGCCGGGAGCGCTGCTTCAGAAGAGGGTCACTTGTAATTTCGATTACACGTGATTAAAGGCTTTATACGTGAAAAGGCTTAATTAGCACCCGTTTGGGTTTCGGTTTAGAGGGGTCTGTACGAGATGTACTGTAGCTTCAAACTTTGTTTTACCTCCGGAACACTTGTGTTTGGCAGGTCATTGTCGACTGGTTTTGCTTCTGTGATGGATTCAGTTAAAAATAGCAGTTCTTTCTTCTTTTCCTTGTGGCGAACTGATATAGAGGGATGCTGGCACGCACTCAGTGTGTGGGGAGGCTATGCATAATCTCATACGGTATATACATATATATATGCACATATATACATACATATATATACACATGGGTGATTTTTTTCCATGGATAAAATATCAGTGATGCAACTTAAAACAACCCGGCAAAGCCCGAGCCCTTCTGCCCGCACTGCTGGAGCCGCAGATCCCCGGGCTGCTGCCCAGTGCGTCGGGCTCCTCTGCCGCCTCCCCGGGGCCAGCCGCGCCCGAGCGTACAGCGGCATGTCCCCACTGAAAAAGACAGCGGTAGTTGTTCCCATCCCATCGCAGGCTGATAAATTGGGGCTGGAGCTGGCCCACCCTCCCTGTAATCCCGGGTCCGCTTATCCCCGCTTTAATTCCTTTCCCCGTTTATATTTCGGCTTCCCTTCAAAACACAGTAAACTGCAAACCCTGAGTGGGAACGAACAATTAACCCAGGGGCATATTCCGAGCCTTATGAAGCCGGGGTAGAGCGTGCGGGGACGACGGGGCAGGGCTGCTCCTCGGGCACGGCGGCGGAGGGGCGGAGGAGCTCTTGTCCCATGTCCAGTTAAATGGCCTCTTCACGAAGCCGGTGACTCGGGAGGGCACGGCAAGGACTGGTGCTTGGTGAGAGCTAATCCCAGCTTTTGCAGCGAATCTCGATTAATGCAATAATAATGACAGTAATGAGGGTCTGACCGGGAGCCGGTGCGGCGGGCAGAAGTGTTTCCGTAGCCTCCCCGGTGGCTCCCTGCGAAGCCCGCCCGGACAGAGGGCCCGGGTGTCCCCTCTCGGACCGCGGAGCAGCTCGGAGCGCTCGGAGGGAGCTCCCGCGGAGAGCAGCCGCCCGATGAAACGCTTCCAGGGAAAGAGTAATACACGCAGCAGAAGGTTAGGGGAGTTATTATCCTTTTCAATTCATTTTTTACTTAAAAACGCAATGGAATTAATCGTTTTATTAAGGAGGAAGAAATTAAAGATTAGGGTTTAGGCGGTATTTTACCTCCCTCTAATCGCCTCTGGGATCGGATTGGAGTAATCCTGACGACGAGATGAATTCGCCGTTGACTTGGATTTTGAGTTCATGTAGAGATACGTTATGATAATAATGCAAGTGAGCAATATCAAGAACATAGCTTAGGAGCGAATGAAACACAAAGCCGATTACGGGGAAAAAGAGAACAGCACCTTTCCCGGGCAGAAGACGAAATCAGCTCTAGGCAAAACTTTTGCCCTTAATTCCTTCGATGGACTGTAACTCTGGGAGGCCGCGGGCCCCCTCCTTCCCCTGCCTGGGTTCGGTCTGGCTCCGGGGATCCCGGCCCAGGCTGCAGAAGGAAACCGGACAGGACGTTGCTTTTCGCCACATACAGAGCCTGTAAATCTCTGCCTCGTGAACAAACCTCCCTGCACCAGCACTACTGCAGGGTGTTTGCAGCTCGGCACACCTCTAAAGTTGCTAAAGAGGCCCGGTCCGAGCGGAAGACAAAGTTCGGACCAGGACTAAAAAGAATCTATCAACACTGGTTTCAGTAAGTCTTTCTATATTGTGCACATCTCCAGCACTAGCAAGGCTCCATCTCTGAGAAGAAACAGAATGACTTCCCACAAAAATAAAAATTAAAAATCAAAGGATTTAGATCGTTATTTAATAATTAGGCAAGAACACAAGTTTCTGTGTGCTGTACGGAAAGCAAGGGAGGAGTATCTGTAAAAAAGTAACGAATAATAAAGCTCCCTCTTCTCCAAGAGTGTCTCTCAGTATTGAGGAGGCCGGTATAATTGTAACGGCAAGGCTGTAATTGCTGCTTTGGGATATTTACCCTGCTTAAATGACAGTACATATTTTACTTTCAAACACATGTCAAAAAGTCAATCCCAAAAAGACCAGTTAAGAGCAAGCTGTTAACATATTAAGTATATGGGATTTGAAGCCTCTAAAACCCACTCAACAATAATTCCCTTCTTCAGCACCAATCAAGAGGAAATTTGCCTAGATTGAATTAAATGTAAATTGCTTTGAAGGAGGAAACTCTCCTCTGCAGGCACAAAAATAAGCGAGAGGTACCGACACCCAGGAGGAGCGGACAGCCGCTCCGCACGGCCCTGGGGGAACACGGCCCCAGCCTTCCCCGAGTCCCTGTCTCCCCCCTTGTCCCGGGCCGGTGACACCGGCCGAGCAGGGGCTGGCGGGGCCGGTGTGGGAAGCAGCAGGTAAGAAGAAACGGGAGGCTGCGGCCACCCAATCCGGGGCAGCGATTACGGTCTTAACGCTGCGACCCATCTGCCGGGGGCAGCTGCCCCCTGGCCGGGGCTCCTCCCGGCGGAGGGATTGCAGGGAGCAGGGCTGGAGCAGCGCATCGCGGTCGGGGTTCCCGCCCGGCGAGGCTCAGCTCGGTTCCGCCGTCCCGCGCTTATCCGCATATCTGTGTCCGTCCCAGCTCCCGTGTCCCCCCAGGGCACCGACGGGACGGGGAAGACACGGAGATCTCCTGGCGTGCGGGGCACATCCTCCGCAGCGAGGGACGCCTGTCCTGGGGGCCGCGGGGTGTCTTTTCCTCCGTCGCCTGCAGCTCCTCGACGCTCGCACGGCAGCTGCCGGCTGCGGAGGTACCACTGTGGAACAGCCGCTGCCTTGTCCTACTCAAAGGGGGCCGCGGTGACCCAGGGAGGCATCGGCCCGGCCGCAGCGCCGGGGGCAAGGATGCTTCCCTCCATTCCCCACCGGGGCCCCAGCCCTTCCTCCCTGTTCTCGCTTCCCCGCAAGTGGGTTGTCCTGGGCCGGGGGGGTGGAGGGAGACACTGCCTTTTGCAGGCTCCCCAGCTGGTACCCGTGAGGCGGGGGCCGGGCCTCCCAGCCTCACTAGAGGCTTCTCTCCGGTAGCAAACCCGAGACCTCCTCCCTCCCTCCCCCGGCCTAGAGAAGGGCAGTGGGGCCGTGGGGGTGGAGGCCGCCCCGTGTGGCCCTCCGCCGGGGAAAGCGGTCGGGCTCTGCCTTTCGGTGCCCCGCCGGCCGCCCGCTCCCAGTGCCCACACAGGACCCTTGGCTTTTCCCGGGGCGTTCGGTAGCGGTCTCTCAATCACCAGCTGAGTGAACCCCAGGCCGGAGGAAGAAACAGGAGTTTGTTCTGACCCGAACAGCCGGGTGGTGCGATAGAGCAGGACACAGAAAGCCTCTCACCCACCTCTGTCCCTCTCTTCTCCCCACCTCCCTGCTCACCCTTCGCTCCCCAGCCTCGTTTCGCTGAAAGTCTCAACACCCTGGTCGCTGGAGCTACCACCCGAACAGGGCCGCCCAGCTTCGCTGAAATGCATTGAGGGCGCATCTGTTCAGGTTCACATATACTTATCAGCAGTGTGTGTGCTGTATACTTCTGCGTATATCACAAATGCCGGTCCTTAGTTGTCGGCGTTTGTGTTCTGCACGTATTATTCAAGGATAAGGAAGCTACAGTGTATATGTGAGTGATATACATATATGTATGTGTGCACACATATATATGTATGTACACATAAGTTGTGCTTCAAAAAGGCACTCCCTCTTCCTACCTCCTTCTCCGTCTCTTCCCCAGCCCCAGGTTTTGATTCATCCTTTTGCTCACAAGCACTCGTTGGACTTTGGCCCGGGTGGTTTCTGCATCCCCATGAGCTGCTCCCGCCGTCTGCTTGTCTCAAGTTCCCCGCTCACTTGTCTACTGTGTTTTCCAAAAGCTCACAGCCGCCTGACCTTGTTCTGTAAAGCAGTGAGCAGACCAGCAGCAGTCCCAGGAGCAGGGCAGCCATCTCCCTCCCTCCGTCCCTCAGACACACACACACAGACCCACGCACAAAGAGAGCTCGGGCTGGGAAGTGGCAAGGAAACAAACAGCTTCCCTTCCAGCCTCTTCTTCTGCAGCACCTCGTTTGACAAATACCCTGGCGCTTGCCCTTGAATTGGGTTTCACATCCCTATTTAGCACTTGGACAATGATTTTAGATGATGTCACTTAAAGCCAAACAAGAAAATTGATCTCGGATTTGCTTGGCCTCTAAAGCCTGGTTAAGCAGATTGCGAATAATAATAATAAAAAAGAAGGGGAGGGAGGCCAAGGGAAGAGAGGCGAGAAGGAAGGAGACGCCTCCTTCCCTGGGCGGGGGAGGCGCGGGCTCCAATGAAAAGTAGCAGCTTTCTCGGGGGGGGGGGAAACTTTTCCTGTTGACTGTTGGAAGCGAATTGAGCAATTATCTAGTTTACCTTCTCCTCTTGGAAGTTAACGATTGGCGAGATCTTGGCTGCGTTATTGACACAACACTTTCTATTGATAGAAATAAGTAGCGATTGTCCCGAGTCACTGGCGCGCCAAAGTAACCGGCGATGAGCTGGCTTGGGGCCGCAGGGCTCAGAGGGCTGGTTCCGCCGGCGGAGGAGGTGATGGTGCTGGCGGCGGCGGCGATGTTGCTCTGCCTCCTTGCAGATCAGTGACAAGAGAAGGGGCAGAGAGAGTGAAACAGAGCGAGAGAGGGGAGAGGATAGCAAAAAAAAAAAAAAAAAAAAAAAAAAAAAAAAAAAAAGAGGCGTCTACCAAAGCGGCTCAAACCGGGCGAGCAAATGCAATCCAGCCATGGACAATAGTGGCCACCACACGGCGACCAAAATCCTAGCGACTCCTCCAGCCAGAGAAAGCCTGTCTGCCAGGAGCAACATGATCAGCACGCCCAAGCCCCTCGCCTTCTCCATTGAGCGCATCATGGCGCGGACGCCAGAGCCCCGCTCC
This sequence comes from Psilopsiagon aymara, assembly GCA_024733675.1. Taxonomy (NCBI): domain Eukaryota; kingdom Metazoa; phylum Chordata; class Aves; order Psittaciformes; family Psittacidae; genus Psilopsiagon; species Psilopsiagon aymara. Next base: position 77,292 of record JANRGW010052635.1, read on the forward strand.
ATTCCCGTCCCGCAGCTCCTCCACGGCTCCGTGGCCAAAGGCGACCCCAAGCACCCGCTGCACCTCAACTCCTCCATCCCCTGCATGATCCCCTTTGTCCCGGTGGCGTACGACCCCCTGTCCAAAGCGGCGGTGGCCGGAGCGGAACCCAGGAAAGCTCATTTAGACTCCTCTTCCTCGCCCTCCTTTAGCTGCGGCGATCTCTTGAACTGTGCCCTGAGCTTGAAAGGAGATTTCCCCCGCGATGCCCTGCCCTTGCAGCAGTACAAACTGGTAAGACCCCGAGTGGTCAATCACTCCTCCTTCCACGCCATGGGAGCCCTGTGCTATTTCAACCGAGGCGACAGCCCTTGTCACCCGTCCTCCAGTGTCAACATCCATCCGGTGGCTTCTTATTTTCTCAGCTCCCCCTTGCACCCGCAGCCCAAGGCTTACCTGGCGGAGAGGAACAAGCTGGTGCTGCCGGCCGTGGACAAGTACCCGGCGGGGGTGGCCTTCAAGGACTTGTCTCAGACCCAGCTGCAGCACTACATGAAAGAGAGTGCCCAGATCCTCTCGGAGAAAATCGCCTACAAGACGTCGGAGTTCAGCCGCGGCTCCCCGAGCAGCAAGCCCAAAGTTTTCACGTGTGAAGTTTGTGGAAAGGCAAGTAGAGCGGCAGCCCGCCTCCCTTCCTTCCCCTCTCCCCAGCCTCCTGCCCCGGCCGTCTGACCGCCGCGCTCTCGGTCCCTCGCTTGCTTGAGTTTTAAAAGACGTCTTCACCTTCGGCGCTATCGCCTTCTAATTGCAATTGTTATTTTTATTTTTGTGTGTGTGTCTGATTTCACTCTCAAGGTATTTAATGCACATTATAACTTAACTCGCCATATGCCGGTTCACACGGGAGCCAGACCCTTTGTTTGCAAAGTTTGCGGGAAGGGCTTCAGACAGGCAAGCACGCTCTGCCGGCACAAGATCATCCACACCCAGGTGAGCTTCCCCTCCGTCCCTCCATCCCTCCATCTCTCCATCCCTCCATCTCTCCATCTCTTCATCTCTCCCGTCCAGAGACCTCTCCTCTCAGCCTTTTCGGGGAGCCCGGGCCACGCCTGGCAGCGGCGCGTTACAGGGGGAGGCTGAGCTGGGGCCGCGTGGGATTTCGTTTGCTCCAGGAGCTGTGGGGTACCGCGGGGTGCCCCGCACCGGGAGCGGGAGCCACCAGCTAACACGCAGAACGCCTGCACACCCGCAAACTCCGTACACCCGCACACCAACCACCAAGCCGTGACTTTGGCGTTTGTTTCCCTCCAGGAAAAGCCACACAAGTGCAACCAGTGCGGCAAGGCTTTTAACCGCAGCTCGACCCTGAACACGCACACGCGAATACACGCCGGCTACAAACCTTTTGTTTGTGAATTTTGTGGCAAAGGATTTCACCAGAAAGGTACCTGGCCCCAGAACACTCTCCCTTGCCGGGCCCCCTAGGCGTGATCGAGCGTCTGGACGATTCGCGGCGGGGACGGGGGAGAGTTTATTTTGGGTTTAATGGCTGTTACTAGAGATCGGGGTTAATTTTAAGTGCCGCTGGCCCCGGCACATTTCCCTCTGCACGACCCGGCGTGGGGCCGGGCTCCGGTTCCTCCTTCCCGCGGCAGCGCCCGTTCTCGGCGCACGGCAACGCGCCGTTCGGCAAACGAGTTCGTAATTTTTTTCGCTCTTCCAGAGGGGGTTTTGGTTCGCTTTTGTCCCCGCGCTGCTGGGAAGGCTGAACCCAGGGGTTTTATTTCTGCGATTGATGGGATTTTTGTTTATTCGATAATTCCCCCAGGGAAGCTGTGGGTACCCCATCCCTGGCAGTGTTCAAGGCCAGGTTCGACGGGGCATGGAGCAACCTGATCGTAGCGAAAATTGTCCCTGCCCGTGGCAGGGGGGTGGAACTGAATGGTCTTTAAGGTCCATTCCGACGCAAACTATTCTGTGATTCTCTCTGTCAGGGGACCCGCAGCGGGTGGATGGGAAGAAGGCGGGTGATTGCGAAGAGGTCGGCGGTCGTTTTCGGTTAAAGCATAGCTCTAGGGGTGGGTCGGGGTTTCGGGATGTTTGGGGGGTTTCCCCTCCTCTTTGCAGCACCCAGTTCCTACCCCCGGGTCCCTTGGTCCTTTTTGTCTCGTTCCCAGGCAATTACAAAAACCACAAGCTGACTCACAGCGGCGAGAAGCAATTCAAGTGCAATATCTGCAACAAGGCTTTCCACCAGGTGTACAACCTGACGTTCCACATGCACACCCACAACGACAAGAAGCCCTTCACCTGCCCCACCTGCGGCAAAGGTTTCTGCAGGAACTTTGACCTCAAGAAGCACGTCCGCAAGCTGCACGACAGCGCCCTGGGACTGCCCCGGACCCCCGCCGAGCTGGGGGGGCCTGACCAGCCTCCGGCCCCCGCCGGGCCACTGCTGCCGGGCCCGCCACCGCTCCAGCCTTGAGGGTGGGAGCTCCCGCCGCCCCTTGCATGCACCTGTTAAGCGGGTTTGTGTGTTATGCTCTATATCGCCACTAACGTCCACGGGACCGGTTGTTTCCCCTCTTTTTTTTTTCTAATTTTATTTTTTTTAAGACTCTATTTTTTTTGTTGTTGTTGCATCTCAGGTGGAGAGATGACTTAAAAAAGAAAAAAGGAAAAGAAAACGCGACAAGCCAATTTCTGCTGTATTTATTTGGGATCTGTATTACCCGAGCCGGGAAAGCTGCACCACTTTAATTATTTCGATGTATATATATCTCCATTGTGTTGATCCCGCCCTGCCTCCGCTGCCTGCTGGCTATTCCTCCCTCTTCTTGTTTTCCACCTCTCCCTTCTTCCCCCCTGAATATCGTATCTATATGGACAGAACTGGTCCGCTATGTACGAATTTGAATTTCGGTTTGATTCTTCTTGCACGTGAAGGAAAAAACAAAAACAAACAAACAAAAAAAAAGTAAAGAAAAAAAAAAAAAGAAAAGAAAAAAATATTTCATTGACCTCGTGGAAATAAATAACGCGCCCGTGGGGGACTGCGCCTGGGCCGGGGAGAGCGGCGCGGGGGCTGCTGAGCCGCAAACCTCAGCCGCGTCCCTGCCAAAACACTGCAACAACCGCTAAAGACTTTAATTAAGAGGGGCAATTAGTTCGTATTGATCAAAGCCGGGTTGTTATGTTATTAACTACTCAGCAGACTCTGCCAAGCCGAGCGCGCTCGTCGGTGGGCGCCTGAGGAGCGGCGGGAGGTGTCGGCCGGGTGTGCGGAGCTCCCGGGGTAGGAATAGCGGGTGCTGCCCCCAGGAAGAGCGGCCGTCCCCGCTCGCCTCTCGCAGCCCCACCTCGGTCTGGGGGTGCTTTCGGGGCTGGAGGAGCGCAGGGCGCCCTGCCAAAGCTGGGGGATCGCCCCGCTCCCTGGGACTTGGCGTCTGAGGGACCCCTCTCGAATGGGTGATTTGGTCCCCCGGGGCACTCCGACTCTTGCCTAGGTTTCACAACACCTGGAGCCCTCGCTGGGGTTTGGCTATATGGGAAGGAGCGCGATGTGGTGGTGCCTAAACGTTTACACTGAGGAGGGGGCTATCCCCGGGCAGGAGGTTCTTCCCTTCCAGCCTCGGGCCGCCCCTCACCAGGGATGCTCGCAACCAGCATGTCTGGACGGTGGCCGGGTACACTTGTCTCACCGGGCACCTTTGAAAAGAGCTGAGTGAGGAAGTGAGTCTTCTTTCTCTCACATGTCTCGGAGTACTGCAGTAGACCTCTGAACGGGCGGCTGTGCTTGTACAAAGCAAAGCAACAGGTCGGCTGCACAGCCCGGCAGGGCTCAGCCCCTCCCGGGGGCCGGGGAACGCGCCGCTTCCCTCCCTGCTCCCGGGAAAAGCGGCCCCGAGCGCGAGGCTGGTGTGCGTGGAGGGGCTTCCTAGCAGCACACTGACATGTGTTGCATGTGCAGCTGCGTAGACCCCCGCGCCACTGAGCGGGTCCCCGGTTCGGAGACCTCGGGAGCCGCTCCCAGCTTTTCCACGCTAATTTGCGGCCGCAGGGATGGGGGGAGGTAGCGGGATGCGGGAGGCGAGTGACCGGCTGAAGTGACCCTGGTGGACCTGGAGGAGGGCTGGAGAGGGGGATTGGGTCCTGCAGGGCAGTGTGGACAGATTGGGTTTCTACTGAGGATCTGTCTCCCTAGGCCAAGAGAGGATCATTCTTAAAACTTAAACAGGGGAAGTTTAGATTGGATATGAGGAAGAAATTCTTTACTGTAAGGGTGGTGAGGAACTGGAATGGGTTGCCCAGGGAAGTTGTGAATGCTCCATCCCAGGTGGTGTTCAAGGCCAGTTTGGACAGAGCCTTGGGTGGCATGGTTTAGTGTGAGGTGTCCCTGCCCATGGCACAGTGGTTGGAACTAAGTGATCTGAAGGTCCTTTCTAACCCTAATTATTCTATGATTCTATGATCCAGGCTCCAACAGGGATAAATTCATCCCAAATGTGTGACTGCAGTGCATTGCTAGTTCTTCTTGTTCTTTGCTTGCCAAAGGTAAACTTCTACAACATGCAATGAAAGGTAAGATGTCCCAAAGATCCCGCTGAAATAGTGTGGGTGTGCCATTTCTGTGAGTGTCTGCTTGAGTGACGTAACTCAAGGCAGAAATCCAACTTACTTTTCTTACTGCTTAGCAAGTGTCAGCACAAGATTCTGCAACTGCCTTGGCAAGGTGCTAAGCGTCTTCAGTTATAACTCTTTCAAACAGTCCAAAACTATTAAAGCACAGCAGGTATACTGCAACAGTCACAGAAGTATTTCATGTCATGATAAAAGGATATAAATGTAAATATATGATGAAATGAAAGAGGATTCTAACCTGGCCACCTTGTAATGAGTAGGTAACATCAGTCTCAAATCAAACGTCTACATGGGGCCTAAAGACACTGCAGATGACTCCGCTCTGGTTACCCAGGTGCCTGACAATTCTTTGCTCTACCTTGTTTCTCCAAAATTTGTACTAAGAGTTGTGAGGGCTCAGGCTTCCTCAGGCAGCAGTGGTTAATTTATTGCTTTTGTATGGTTAGATAAGGAGAGTGAATTTCCAGTGTTGCTTGACCATGGACCATGTATGGGTTTATAGACAGTAATCATTATTTTGCCTTCCCTCCTGTAAAAGATCTGCAGACATTGCATAATCTGGGTTCTTCTGCGTTTTCCTGATCAAAATTGCTGTTTTGCTGAGGCACTCACATGCTGGAGTGACCATGTTTTAAAATGGAGTGGAAATGAGGCACTGTAGTTTTATTCCAAGGTGAAGTACAAAAAGCCAGTGATGGGCATGGATAAGTGTTTCTTCTTCCTACATTTCTTGAGGCAAACACTACAGATGTGGGACTTCACAGGGAGATAAGGATAGCTCATTTGTTATTTCACTATTTAAAACCATGTTTGTGTCAAAGGCTGGGATTAATACATGTCTCAGAAGGCCTGTGTTGCATTACCTTTCATTTCCTGTCTTGCAAGATTAATCTCAGGTTAAGTGAATTTCTAGTTAATGGTCAGAGGCAATTCAAAGCTGATGAAATCATCTTGAAAGACAAAAGCTATAATTTCATATAGATCCAAAACTTAGAGCTTCTAACAGCTCTTGTTACCACAGACAAGATTAATACTTTTAATATTATTTTTTTAAAATTGTGAATAATTTTGATAGGAGAGATAGAGTCATCTGTACCTAAAGGAAAGGTTACATGTTCTGGTTCCTGCGTGACAGTCAGCATTATTGCCATATTATCAGTATCCTCTATGACAACTGGTTGTCCTTATTCTACCAGTTCTCAGTGGGCGCTTGGAAGAGAAGGGCATTGGTAGGTCTGGATCTGCTAAAGTAGAGCTGCAAAGTTGAATGTTAGCACCCTGATGATCCTGTATCCCACTCCCCACCAATCACAACAGCTTCACTTACTGGACAAAAGGCAGGCAAGTCTGGTACCTATGGGACTTTGCAGCAGAGAGTCCTTGTAAAGGAGGATCTGTTGCCCTTTACTCCTGATCCCTGCCCAGGATTTCTCAGATGGGACTGAATTTCTTCTGTGCTTGTCAGATGCTGCAGTTAGGTTAGCATGTGTCAATGCTGAAAGTGCCAGGTATCTGCAAGAGCCACCAGGGTTACCAAAGATTGCATGTGGTGCTGTAGAAATAAAATACACCACCAGCAGGATTTCTCACAGAGTCAGACACAAAGTTCTTCCTGAAGCTGAAATGGTACTGGCTCTACTTTACTACTGCTTTATTTGTGATCAGCTTGTCAATAGCTAAATAGCTATCCCCATGCTCTATTGCACAGGTAGTTAAATAGAAATTCAGCATATCTCAAGGTACCCAACATGGAAATTGGACAATATTTAGTCAAGGATGCATTTTGGTTTTAATTTGCCTTTTTTTTTTTCTTTTTTTCCTTTTGAAAATACAGGGACTAAACCACGTGTCACAAATTCATCTGGAGCCAGCTCAAATAAAGGCATGTCGCTCACAGCTTAGTATCAGAACAGTTTAATTGGACAGTGCTCAAAAGCTAGAAATTAGAATGCCCTTATACTGCACCTGGTGTGCTGTACTTAGAATGGGACAGTCACCATTTTGTCCTTTGGTGCTTGGTAAAGAAAATAAGGACATAATTTGCATGTTTTGACATGATAATACAAAATAATTGGAACTGTGTAGGTATGTGAATCTTTCCCACTGTTTTTTTGGCTACTGGTTTGCGCAGGTACCATCCTTACAGAAGGAAAATAGTGTTGTACCCTGCTGGCAACTGTAGTAGTAACAATTCAGCAGTAACTAGCAGCTTTCCTGTAAAAAGCAGTAGTGGGTTTAGTTCCTGTAAGGGCAGTGGGAGCTCCAGCTCCTCACCATGGTGGTCTAAGGCTGCAGGCTGGATTTTATATTTGTATGACTACTTAGGGGCTGTGCTCAACAGTACAAGCCCCTGCAGCAGCTGTGGAACTTACCGTTGGTCTCACAGGTTTGCAGAAGGTTGTTCTTTTGCTTCAGTAATCTGCAACTCTTGGAACAATACAAACCTTCTGGTTTTAAAACATCTGGTGGGATTAGGAAGCATGAGCAGTGTCTATCTTCAGTCTGCCTTTGAAGCTTAATGGAAGTTATTTGACGGCTCCACAATTTACTCACTCTGCTGTAATCAAATCCTTGCATGTTTGATTAGGCACAGTATTAAATCCAATAACCATGCCTGTGGAAATGTAAAGACAAAAACTCCTCCCTTTCTGCTTTTGAGATTGCTAATATTTCACCACCATTACTCTGGTAACCCTAAGAAATCATCTTCAGTTACCAATCAATTAAGACACTTAGAAGATGTTTTTCTGATTTATTCTTTTTTTAAACCCTGAATAATTCAGAAAAACTAATACATAATAAGTTCTATTTTGTGTGAAAACCAAAAGAGGGATATTTAGCAAATGTAAGTGTGAGCAACTTACCTTCAACTGCACAGGTAGTTAAATGTTTATTTTCAGAGATGGGACTATATGACTCAGTATCAGACTGACACAGCATCTGAGAGGAACCTTGGTTCATGGTACTTTGTCTTAGAGGGATTAAATATAACTGGTGACATAAAATCAACCTTTTCAAAATACTTTTAAAACACCTGTTAACCTCTTGATATTACCATCAGATGTCTGAAGTGTTTATACTTCCATGTAAAAACCTTGCTGAACTCAGATTTAAAAGAAATAATCTTGAACAAGAACTTTCTTTCTAGACAATAATGAAAAACCCTGGGATGACAAATGGGTTCAGATGAATACCTTTTCCTGAACAAGCAAGACTTCGTAAAAGTAACCTCTGCTGAAGAAAAAATTTGAACCACAGTATGTTCAGGAGAATAGTTATTAGGTTTTAACTAGAAAATGCTTTGATCGTTTCTTTTCCTGTGTTTGCCAGAAAATGCCAAAAAAAAAAAAAAAAGAAAAAAGGGCAATCTATTTGGCCTACTGTATTTTAAAGGAAAAATATATTGGCTTTTAAATAATAAAAAAAAATATTATGAGGAAAGCAGGAATCACATAATGTTTCTTTCTTTTATGTTTGCCAGCAAATACGTTAACCTACATATCAAAAATAAGAATACATCCTGAAAACCCCACTTTGTGCTACTTAAACTGAATACTAAAAGCTGAAGGACAATGTTTGTTTATGTCAGGTAATGCTTTTGCAAGAGATAGAAATTAATTTAGATGACATTTTTCAACTTATGGGAACATCCAATTTGAATAGCTGCACCAGAACTGGCTAGAACAGCTAGGTAAAGACCAAAACAAATTCATAATTACCTTTGTGGACAGCCTGTAATTATTACAATTTCCCATAATGAAGTCATGGACTGTTTTGATTTGCTAGCGCTAAGAAGCAGACACCCTTCTCTACAAACAGTGTTTCTTCTGTTCTTGTGGACTGTGCTGGTTCTCTAAGTATGTTCCTCTCACATACCTTAGAAATGCAGTGTATGGTTACAATTTTTGTGAAAATATTAAGTTACTTAAGGATTATAACTACAGCAGAGACTGAGTCACCCTAGAATGGATCAGCCACAAGAGAGGCAGCTGCGCCCTCAGCAATGCAGAACTCCTATTTCTTGAAAAAGCAGTCTGAAATTGCTCTAAATCCTCTCTGATGTTGAATGCTATTGCACACCAGGCTGACTTGTAGTGGAAATTACTTTGGGCAAAGAGCTACTTTAATTTATGCAAGCAAAGGAGTACATCACAGCTGAGTGACATTTCCTATATTTAATTTGCATCTGTCTCTATACTAATACTAATTATTGATTTTCATATTGCAAAATTATAAAAGAAGTCTTTATAAGATTTTTTTTCCCCAAATTTTTTTGCAGAAATTCCTTCAACAAGCAGCATTTAGAGCTCTCTGTAGAAGTTTACAAGTAGATTTCGATAAAACATTAGCATAAAAACTTATTGTATTGTGAAGGATTTGCTTGAAACCAGAGATAACCAGCTTAAGGGCAAGGAAGACTTTGCTGGGCTGGGTTCTTCCCTGAGGAGGTCACCCTTACATTCAAACTCCCTTTCTGCTTCACGTGCTTTCAAGCACTTCAGTAGTGTCCTGAGCTACAGTCAGTGTGCCTATTCTGGTCTTTCCTGCTTTCCTTGGACTGTTTCTCTTCAAATAAATGACAGTCATAGGATCAGAGAGCTGGAGATTGGGCTTGGGTCCCAGATCTGCAACATGTGACTGGCCCAGTTGCAGACACCAATATAATACAAGACACCAGCTTTTTAAAGTATGGATTAATTAAAAATCATTTTACTATGCTTAAGCAACTCATAAGCAGATAGAAATAATTTAAATGTGGATGTCAGGCATCTCAGTAGCATTCGTCAGCCCCCAGGCTGTTTGTTATTCCAGATTCTGGGAATTAAGTTTTCATTCTCTGAGAGTCAGAAAAGGGCTATTACTTACTCAGGGTGGAATTGCCATGCCTTTAAAAGACCTTGCTTTCACCCCTGTGCACAATGACGACAAATTCTGGAATTATGAGATTATTTGTGAACTGGCATTCTTCTTTGCCAGGTAGTTTTGTTGGTCATGCTCTTCCTAAGAGCTGTCTGCTGCTTTTACAGAGCTCTTACCCTTTTGTTTTTGACTTCTTAAGGAGTGTGAAACACCAACCTAGAGCACACTGTTGAGTGTTCTACAGTCTTACCCAAGGTTGAGATATGGTTACTTCCTCTCCCAGTTTTTTGGTCCAGTGGCTGCCAAACACCACATGGAGTAATTAGGCTATGAAACATTTATTTTCTGGATTTTATTTTCCTTTTAGCAAAGTTCAGTTCAGAACAATCTTGTTCAAAGCATGAGTACAACCAGCCTGTCTACCTTGGGCAATGCTCACACCAAAATTTCAGGCATCTTAAGAGGAAGCAAGCGTACATATATTACTATGTTTTACATTGTCAGTGGAGCAGCATGAAAAAGTTTCAGTCCAGCCTGTTAGGTGCTGCCTTCACTGCAGATAGTGTGCAGTTCTTCCAGCAGCCTCCTGAAGCAATCGTAGAATTCTAGAATAGTTGGGGTTGGAAAGGGCCTTAAGATCATCTAGTTCCAGCCCCACCTCCAGCATAGCTGAGGAAACATAAAGGTTCTAGATTGTGCAGGAAAAAAAATTAAACTCATGGAAGAATCCTCCTGTCTCTTTAAGGAATATCTCAATTAATTTGACTGTATTGAATTGTTAAAACTTTGCAACTGTTTGGAATAGTCGGGAAACCTGTTCATTGCTTTTGAAACAGGCTCTTCCTTAGAGGGGAAATTTCTTCTGGATATCAGTATCTTTACAACAGAAGTAGTGTTTGAAAATAACTGGAGAATGAGCGAATTTGCCTAGAAAGGCTAGCATGAGAAAATCTGATTGTATAAAACCTCCCCGTATTTCCCACTCATATATACTTTGGGTTGCATGAAGTCACATAAAAGGGGATGCTTCTTGCTTTATCTGTGAAAGATTTGCAATAAGTGCAGACAACCTCCTTGACATTCAGATACCTACCAACCTCTTTAAATGTTTGAGAGCCATCATATCCATACCTTATAACTGGGAAGCCCAGAGGAGAGGGAGCGCTAGGAGGAATCTCACTGTCATTTCAAGACTGCTGAGATTGGATCAGATGGGAAGCTGAGATCTGTATGAGCTGGTGGCAATGACTGCAGACACACTCCTGCTTTCTTGTTTCTTCCCCACAATGGGGACTTGAATTAACTGGCACCCCACGTGTCAGCATAAGTTCGCTAAAGTGGTTTGGCATCTCCTCCATGTGGCAGCTGCACTTGCAGGGTGTGTGATCCATTTACAATGAAGAAATGTGGTTTGGTGCCCCTTGATCTCAAGCACGGGGGTTCCTGTCAGGCTGTGATACCGAAGACCTAATGTAAAATCATAGAATCATAGAATAGTTAGGGTTGGAAAGGACCTTAAGATCATCTAGTTACAATCCCCCTGCCATGGGCAGGGACACCTCCCACTAAACCATATCACCCAAGGCTCTGTCCAACCCAGCCTTGAACACCACAAGGGAGGGAGCATTCACAGCTTATCTGGGCAACGCATTCCAGTGCCTCACTACCCTTACACTAAAGAATTTCTTCCGCATATCCAATCTAAACTTCCCCTGTTTAAGTTTGAACCCGTTACCCCTTGTCCTCTCTCTACAGTCCCTAATAAAGAGTCCCTCCCCAGCATCCCTATAGTCCCCCTTCAGATACTGCAAGGCTGCTATAAGGTCTCCACGCAGCCTTCTCTTCTCCAGGATGAACAGCCCCAACTTTTTCAGCCTATTATCATACGGGAGGTGCTCCAGTCCCCTGATCATCCTCGTGGCCCTCCTTTGGACTTGTTCCAAAATTACCCTGTTCTGATCACACTGAAGGTCTCTGGAGTTTGGGTGAGGTTTACTGGTTTGTTTTATTTTATTTTATATTTTTATATATATATTTTTTTTTTTTTTTTTTTACTGAGAGTGGAATTTAAATCCTATTAAAGTGAATAATAATAATAATGAAAAAAACCTTTCTTTTGAGTCCAACTGGTCAGACAAAACAGTTTTTGTTAGTCAATTATCCAGTGTTATCAGGAATCTAAAAAAGTAAAATACGGTTTATGGTACTTTAGTTTGTAACTAATAATTTTCCATTTCCAGGGAGCTTTCCTGGTTGTCAGGAGCACCATATCATAATTGATCTTGATGTTCTCAAGCATTTCACTTTGACTCTTTTTTAAAAGATCTGTTGATACACCATCATATTCTGTTTTCTTGTAAAAACACATTCTTCGTTATAAGCAGAAGAAAATCTTTATAATTTAGATAGTTTTTTTAGAACTAACTTCTCAAGATTTATCTGATAATGAAAAGTGCTGTGTGGTTTGTAATAAAATAACTTGTTAAGATCTTAGAAGCTTCTTAGAACTTAGATTTTTGACTCCAGATTCAGACCAGCGTGAGATACGGGTATTTGAAAGATGATACGGATATGCTGAAATACCCATTTTGCTACCTAATTGCTTTGTGAAGGTATTAAAAACCAAATATAAGCATTCTGAAAATAGAAAGAGAGGAAGGTGAAAGTGTATCCCCAAAATCTAAAGATTGTTTATATCTGTAAAAATGTTTGTGCATCAGTACAGAGTAAGGCACACAGTGTTTTCTACCCACAAAATGTTCCCATGTTACAGTCCAACTCAAAATGTGTTGTTGAATAAATATTTATAGATAATCCTGCATTTTTGGAATGAGTAGTCTGATCTCTTCGATAGATATCTGAGCAGTGTCATTCCTCTGCAGACATACACCATGCAAACCGCCTTCTACTCACAGTGGGATACTGCTGCTAATTGCAACAGTTGTAGCTCAGAATAGGGTAGCAGCTTCTCAGTGAGATCTAAACAAATTAAGGTTAAATTTAAATGAATCAATCAGAAAGAAAAAGAAAAGCACCCACAACTCTTGCTTTTATAGTTCATTAGCTATTAACACTAGTAGTACTGTAAAGGGATTGCTAATTTTCTTGTGATGTATTTTGTGTAGGCAGTAAACATAAGTATAACATATACAAAAATATATCCAGTAAATATATCCAGTAGGTTTCAGATGTGAATTGATGGCCTAGTGATCTAATTAAGGTTGTCTTAGAGCTTTCTGAAGATAGATCCCTTGGTATTTTGATTTTCTGGTGGGCACAGTAAAGACTGAGCTCTCATGGGACTCTTGCAAGGAAACATCATGTCCACTTGCTTTGTTTCTTTGTTTTATTAAGACAGGAGATTTTCTTGGGTTTTGCCATAAGGAAAAATGCAAGGGTTCAGTATCTATGAGTAGAGAAGATATTTTGTTATTGGCTCCTTCTGTTCTGAACCTTCCTCATACTAATGAAGAAACCCGTTGTCAAGGAAGACAGATGGAATTCAGAACTGCATTGCTTTTTTAAATCCCAGTCTGATCACTAATGCCATCATTTTATATTTGTCCATATTAAAGACAAAAGTGGGTCATAACAAGATATCCTTGAATTATATACCCTTTTAATTAAGAGGAGCATGCTCCTCATGATGATGAGGTGGGTGACTAGAGATCCTATTCTGGCTATAAAATTCTGGAACACACAACAGGCCCCTCCCCACTCTGAAGAAACAGCCCGAGTTAAGCTTTTGCACTGGAATTACACCGATCATGTCTAAGAATGCAGCTAAGTACAAAGAAACTTGGCATGTAAAACCAGACATAGGAGAAAATCTTCATTGTTAAAGTCACTGACAGATCCTGTCATCCCTGTGAAATCCAATTGAACTAAATCTTTGCTTGATGATTCAGCTGTGAAGCGCAGAGATTGAAACAAGTGTTTTCTGTGGCTGGTAACTGAAAGCAAACTGGAAATTCAGTGGGAAGTTTTTGGAAAAACCCAAGATTATAAACTTGTTTTTCCCATAATTTTCCTCTGCATAAGTAGTTAATTCTTTCTCTCCAGCCCTCTCTCTCCTTCATACATACATACAGAGGAAAAGAAATACTGTATATATACTCACATTTGTAACTGTATACTTGTTCTGTGTCTGGGACTTTATAAATTCCTGTGTATATGGTGGTGCTTATGAAATTCAGGTGGTGTTTTCATGGAAGGGCTGGACTGATTGGGCATACAGGAGAAAGAAAAAGACCTGTGCTGGTCATATAGAAGATGGCCAAGCCAGTGGTCCATTCCATTGTTCTCTGAGGAGTGCTGAAGGGAGGACTGGACTGAAAACTTCAACAAGCATTAAGAAACTGCAAGGGCTTCTTCATATGGTCCACTCAGATGTGGGACGACGTTTTTGGTGCTGGCTGGGTGCGGGGACACAGGCCTGGA